>CAKNYM010049042.1:27653-37822 GCA_932195095.1 Andricus curvator
CCACATGATAATTGATAACGCTTGGAATCGGCTAATCGATTCCTGAGTGGGCATTAATACAGTTTCTCTCCTTCAGGCTCTACTCAAACACATATCTGAGTTGTTTCCCTCAACCGCTCTTAAAGTGGAATGATGGGGATTCACACGTATAACTAACGTCTGTTCAGTGCACGTCTGCTCATTTTGTGCATGTTTCGTATACTGTTCTAACGCCCTTAATTTAAGACTTTTTTCAAAGTCTCAATATAGAACCTTGTTGCCTAGATTTGACTGCGTATTAAAAAAAGCCGAATATTTGACTTAAACAAAGCCTAGCTTTATTGTGTGCATTCGAAGTTTTCCCTAATTATATTTAAGGAGATAAGTCATCGCTATATTAAAATTCACCTATTTTTATAATACTGTTTTTTCTTACAGAATTCAGTTCACAGTTTTATACGACCTTGAAGGAATTATTTCCTGAATCCGTGAGTAACATCTTGCCTCCTATCAGGACATTTCAATATGATGAAAATAATCCAAATTTCAGTAATTTACGAAGATACAATGAAGACGATCGATTGATTAAATTTGATGCAACTTCAACCTTAGTAAAAAGGGGTCATGTCATACTTGGATGGATGATGAAAGATCACATTACTCCAGTATGCACTTTCTCTGGTCAATACGGTCATGTATTTGACATGGAGAAAAACCAATTTGTAAGCATGACTCCTGAAGATCTCTCTACATTGGGTGTGAAACGTCGCATGAACAGTGTTCTTGCGGAAGATGAAGCTGCTGCCCTACGCAGAGGAAACGAACGAGCAATGCATCGAGAAGACGATCAAGCAAGTCAGCAAGCACACTTTGAAGCAACTCAACAAGCCAACCTTCAAGCCAGCCTTCAGTCACATATTCAAGCCCGTAAATCACACCAAAGTCATGAAGAAAGTGCTCAAGCAATACGTCAAGCATACGAAGAAACATACGAAAAAGCATATAGAAATGCATACCGTCACTATTTAAGATTAAAAAAACATAATTTGTAATGAGAAAAATACACTATATAATGTAATAAATATATGCTGAAATTATTCGCATTATATTTCAGAAAGACAGTTGTGGTTTGGCTACCGGCATGATGATTACCACTTTTGCAAACATCTTTTTCCTTAGCGAGCGATTACATATGACGTCTCGCTTTATTTAAGGATTTTTGTATGCCCCCCCCCATCGTACCCATTTTGACGCACTGTCACGAATTGACGAGACCCCCAGCGTTTGGCCGCTGCATACCTCCAGTTTCTATGTGCAAGCATATGATCTGGAGAGCTGTACACCGACTAAATGAGACGTGGCGCGGTATGCCGCCTAAATGTGACGTAGAGTTATGTAATGGAGCAATGGCATCGAAATGTGGAAATCAAACAATGTGACGTTCCACAACACAAAATCCCACTAGCCGGCATGAAGGTACGTGCAGGGACATTAAGCCGGATAAATTCTCAATACTTTAAGATCAGAACAAACCCTGTAGGTCAGGGCTCACCACTTCCGACAAATGTTGCCTGACACGAAAAGTGCCTGATAGACAGAAAGTTTTTACACTACTGTCGGAACTTGTTGGTGCGATCAGCAAAAGTACTATTAAAGATTGTAGTAGTCGTGCGGTAGGTAGCGGTGAGTCGATAAGGTGTACTTCAGAAAATTTGGAGTGGGGGGTCCGCCATGCCTGGCACTATGGGAAATTTGGTGTGGGGGTTTACTGTGGCGCCGACTTTGGGAAATTTTGAGTGGGAGGTCACCATGGCTGGTTTCATATAAATAATGTAAGAAAATAAATTGAAATTTCTCAAAGGTTGGACTTTAACAAATAGAGTAGCTTATGTCTAACTTGACCTGTTAAAAGAAATTTTGATAAGTAACTAAAGCTAAAGGACAGGTAAATTAATTACAACATATTTTTCCTGGTTACATGTGTTTTTTATTTACTCATGTTAAAAAAAATTACATCTAGGTTCTTAATTAAAAGGATATAAATATGGGGACGGCGGTTTGTCAAGCTCAGCTTAGAGGGCAGCACTGTGAGTGAAGATAAACATTGTACGCAGGCACAAGGCATTATCTACAGGTTCCTTAGTTTTTTGTTATTTGGAAAGCGATTTGCTTCTTTATTTTTACACCCAATTGCCGCATGCACACCTGGCATTTCGAAAATAGTGCTTTAAGCTAACACCTCAACGATGCGTTAGGAAGGACTGATATAATTCGAATAGCAGACGTTACCACCGTTGGAACCGTCATCTTGTGTATCTCCACGCGCACTAGCGACCCTAGCGGCCCCAAGTGTCAGTCGCCGTCCCCATAGGTACCTGAGAAACGTAGTAAAAAATTGAGTCTAAATTCTTAATTCTATTCTATAAATAAGAGTACTCTTTTAAGGTAGCGTGATGATTCATTACAAATACGAGAGGGGTCTAAACGAAGAGAAATTGCTAAATTCGAGATTTCCAACTAACTACTCCACATGGGAAAAGAGAACAAAATGTATCACATATACAATATATATAATATTTACAGAAAGTATAATGTACCGAGTTTCGACAAACATGATTGTACACACGAATCTAACCAATTTTTATTCCGTAGTGAGCAAACACATTTGCCGCCGTGCTTAGAGTCTGGAGCTCTAATAAGCAATTTCAGTTTATACTTGACTAAAAGCCTTTTGTAAAAGTTTACCACAATGCGATCGTTATCTAATAGATTGTCCGAAAAAATATCAGTGAAATGGCGCAAAGTACCATCATTACACATATATGATGAAGAAACATGATACAAAACTGACCGCACACATTTGAAGAGGTGCTCTGTAGTTGTTTGGTGTTCCATCTGTAGAGGCTGGAGTTTCTACGTAGAGGATGAAGATGTTGAGGAATAAGAGGCGGTATCTTGTAACTGTGAAAGTAGGTTCCTCTTCCGGTTCCGTCGATATGGATTCCGACCCAGTGGGAACCAGTCTGAGTGTGGTCATCAGTGTTGACGACTATTGCAGTTTTTCTTGTCCAGATTTTGGGAATTTGATTTGCTGGCTATACACCAATCGTGGGCACTTGTAAAACCTAAAGAGCCTGAAATATCTCCAGACTGTTCATGTTTAATGCTCAAAATTTCGTAAGCACAAGGTTTAGAATCAGTTGTTCGATTTAAAGATTCAGTCTTGACCTCCGCACCGTCTAGAACTGAATTCCAGGTTATTTTTGTTTTTCCGTACGTAGGCTTTCTGTTTGACAGTTTACAAAGAATTTCTTCTTGTCGTTGTCTTCGGAACTAGTGGCGAAGTTTCATAGGATTGTTGAGAGCACATCTAAACATTTCCTCCTTTCTAACGCCATGGTGAAAACATAAATCTTTTCTGTCGTCGAGTTTTTTTAAGCCTGGGCAGTTTACTTCTTCCAAATTGATGATTTGTCTGCTGGTGATTTTTTGTAAAAGCGAGGCTTTTTCCCGACCACGTGTGTAAATCTGTGATGCAGTTTCGGCAACCTCTCGAAGGTTAGAATATAAAAACTTCAGTTGTATATGTACACCGAACCATTAAATTCCATGATAGAAGCATGTTATCCAGTTATTTTGTGATTTTGAACTTTCAGGAAGTTCAGATAAGAGATATGGCGCCCCAAAAATCCAATGGGCTATGTATTCATGATAAACAGAAATGGCAGCCACTTCCTTTGGTATAAACTGTTCATCTATATCTCGAAAGCCTTGTATGTTGATTATATAGTCCATTTTTCCAGTTTAGCAGTAAAGGTGAGGATGAAGAGTCCTTTAGGAGAGACTGCAAGCAACTGAGCAGAGCGTCTTATATACCCTGGTACATATTCGTCACTTTTTTCCCCTCCATTTTCAACTGATGGTGAAAACCGGTTCTGTTAAACAGGTTTATACATGTCTGTGCAGATTTTAACCGCTATTATCTACTATAACTTGCTGGGACGCGTCAATTTCCAAGAATTAATAGTTTGCTGTAGTGCTTCATCTACACGAAGTTCAATTCGAAGGTTGCCATGTTTAACGAGATTCCAGGGTGATTGACAATTTGTAGAAAGATCAGGAGCCAGATCAAATGCAAAAAGACAGTATCCGTTTGCGTAGTCAAAACGATCAATATTATTTCCCTCGTTCAGAAAATGAACTCCCGTTCCGGAAAACAGAATATGAAAAGCATTTATGTATAATTTTTCTTTTGAGAAATCTGGTTGCAAAGTCTTTGACGGGATTTGCACACCATCCAACTGGAGAGAGAAATTATTGATATTAAAGTGACTGAAGTCGTAGGCGTTTTTACCACGATGACCGTTGAATGATTCATTTTCAACAAATCCAATAATGACCCTTTTAGGTAGTTGACCAAGTATAACATTATCGAGAGTTTCAATTTGGACACCAGAATGAATTGTGAGTCTTTTAACCCTTACTCTGGTGAGTGGATACTTGGGCGTACCAAGTCGAACCAGTCGAACTCTAAGTTCAACATGATTCAAGAGAAATTCATCTTGATGGAAAAGGTCACTGTGAAAATGCCCAATCAGATCAATTTTTCTTCCTTCACCCAATATAAGTCGTCGATCAACGAGACCCTGATTTTGCGTTGTGACGTCATCCATTTTACTAGCTGTATCATCAAGCCATAATGCTGACGTAAGATGACTTTTTTCCCCTACTGGTCCATAGTTGAGCAGAGATTCAATATACGCTCTGTATGCATATGCATTATTTGACGGGGGTACAGGCTTTTGATTTAAAGTAGACATCCCCCTGGTTAAACATGGAATGCAGTAAATTGTTGATAGGACCAACGGATTCTACACTAGGTGTGTTTTCTGCAGTTTTTTTAGGGGTGATTAATTCGACTCTTACATTCAGAAGTGTATGTGCAAAATTAATGCTTTTTATAGGAGGTATTCAGCGCGTACACTGAAGCCATTTGTAGGTGCTTAACAGGCTTGCGTACGAGCTTGCCAGCAGGTACCTCAGGTAAATGACGTTTCACTGCAGACCGTACGTGATGCAAGATATCATGTCACACTCGCAGGAGCTCCGCACTGTTCTCGATATTGTGTCCAGAAAATTGGAGAAACGCGACCTGTTAACAATTTTGAGATATATTTTTAAAATGTGCAGCACAAACAAAGTGTCTAAGTGCTCTTTATTTTTAGAGAATAGAGACTCTCTGCGTATTGCCAGAGATGTCTAAGAAAAAAATTTAAAGAAGTAGATGCGCGAATCCTTGCGAAAATCAACGGTAAAAATTTTTTAAATAAAAATAATGAAGTGAAATGTAGTGAAAATTGTTTTATTATTATAATTAATTTTCTTGTGTTGTGTAGCCCGGAACTGCAATCGGCACAATCGGATCGATGAATACGATCCGGTTTTATCAGGTGACTCCATGGATGGGAGTCATCAAGCGCAAGCATCCTCATCATCCGAGTTAGATGAATCTGATGCTGATTCTGAGGCCAGCACAGTGGGATTCGAAGAAGGGAAGCAAATAGTCAACGAGGAGTACTCCCCCGATTTTAGTTGGGCGGATGACCCCAATGACGCTGAGGCGGATGATGAGGATGAAGATGAAACTGCGGAAAATGAGGATGTGCAGTGTTTCAACCGTAATTTACAATTTTTTGTTACAAATTTTGTTAGATTATTCATTCATTTTTATTATAATTATTTATTATTATTGATAATTTTTAATATTTTATTTAATTGGATTCGATTTTCAGTATTTTCAAATAACTAATGTATGTATACCATTAAGCCATTTCCCTTTCAGGGTAGGCGTGACACTACCCGATTCGGGTAGTGTTTCTAGGTGTATAGTTTTCTTGTAGTTATAAATAACTACAAGTTTGGGCTCACCACACCCATAATATACCAACAGCACAAAGTATTCTCGAATGGTCACCCATCCAAGTACTAACCGCGCCCAACGCTGCTTAACTTCAGTGATCTGACGAGAACTGGTTTTTTCAGCGTGGCATGGCCGTTGGCTAATAATTAAAAAAAAATGTTTTTAAATATTTTTGATCAATTTTTAATATTATTAATGATTTATGATTGATGCAGAACATTTGCGTATGGTTATTTCAACAGGACGATCCTCGATTCTCTAATTTATGACTGGCATCTGCGATTTTAAAGAAGAAGTTTTTTCTTGTAGACATGTTTAATTATTTATTATATTTTTAAATATGCTCTTCACGAAAGAAGTACATAAAGCCACTCCTTTTTGTGACACTTAAAAGGCCCCTTTCGACTAGTGGGAGAAACCGGTTCATCCTATATGCGTCATCGTTCCATATGGCGGGGCGAAACTAAGGTTGAGGGATGCATAAAAGCAGGCGCGAGCTCTACTCAGCATTCAGTCTAGTTTCAATCCTGAGACCAAACACAACACTATGTCTGAGAACAAAACACCTAACGCTGCCACTGCTGATGCGCACGTCACCGCAGGCATGGATTCATATACAGCCCCAATGGACACAGCAAGTGTACGGTCTGCAGTGAAACGTCGTTCACCTGAGATACCTCCTGGCAAGGTCGCACGCAAGCCTGTTAAGTACCTACTAATGGCTTCAGTGTACGCGCTGAATAACTCCTATACAAAGTAGCTTTTCACGGGACTCGAGATGCAGCCTAATGAGAACCTCGAACCTGTCATAAAACTGGTTAATTCGACTTCGAAGGTCATCTCTCTTGATTCGAAATCTTGGGCATGCTTCATAAATAACATCGACAGACCTACTACAGTGATGCAAAAAACTAGTTTTGATCTGCTGAAGCAGATTATTGCTTGTGCCAGTGAACGTTTACGACGACTACAAAAGCAAGCTACTGATGTCGAAAAGTGTTGGAAACTTCTAATAGCGGCGACTGATAAGTACATTTTAACAGACACGATTCAATCGCCTAATGAAATGCTTATTCGTCAGATTATTTCTGTTAAATAAAAATATTTCAGTGAGCAAGTCAAAGAACAATTACCAAAATCATTTGTTGATTTATACTTTCATTTAGTGTTTTTGGAAATGACAAGCATGTTTGTGACTGAAAATAAACATTTGAAAAAAAACAAATGTAACTGAAAATTAAGACTGTGCTTTTTATTTCAACGACCTGTCACAGCGATAATTGTGAGTAACATTATTTCAGCGAAATAATTTAGTTCTATCAAAATAAAAAATTTTGATTCATTTCTATACATGATTGGTATAAAATAATTTTCATTTGCGATATTTAGAAATAATTAATTTTTATAATAAAAAGTTCTTAATTTAAAAAAATTAGATTAGGCATAAGACGCTCTACTTATTTTCTAAGTACCATCCATGGCGAACCCCCACTCCAAATTTCCCTAAGTGCGTGTCATAGTGAACCCCCACTCCAAATTTCCCAAAGTACCATCCATGGCAAACCCACACTCCAAATTTGCCATAGTACCAGGCATGGCGGTTTTGCGGTGTCCGATGGTGGTGTGATGGTCCTGCGGTGTCTGACGGTATTGGTAGTTGTACGGTGGCCAAACGTGGTGTGGTAGTCGCGCGGTTACCGACGGTAGTGTGGTAATCTCGAGTTGTTTCTAGTGACATTGTAAGCCTGAATAGGAGAGTGTAAAGACATGACTACGTTGTGGAAAGATGAAAGAGTATTTGTGCTCGCAAAAGATCTTTATCGACGTCAACAAGTAAAAACCACAGTCAGTCTTGTAAACTCAGTGAATAAAGGACAGTGTAATATTTTTGTAAATTAAAAGTGGTCTTGTGATTTGTCCACCCCGCCTCTCACTAGATTTTCGATAATGGAACAGTCCTGGTTAGTCACTGCAATTCTTAAGGGCATGTGACACAGCGAAATACCTATATTGCCGACCTCACTTTATCAGTTAAACGAAAGGGGCACGAAAAGGGCGACCTCTGTCGGCTACTACGCAAGGCTCTAACAGCTGGCTCGTCCTAGAGTCGGATGTGATTTAGTTGAAATAATTTTTTTTAGATCTTTTATTATTGAATGACGGCATTCAACGTAGTTTCCTGTCGGCTCTTGCATTTCTGAAAGTTTGAGGCCGATATTTTATGTATAAAAAAAGTTCGAACGTTCAAAAAATTTCGAGGTTCAGAAAAAATATGTGATAATAGGCTCCCAGTTTTAATTTGTTCGGAAATAATTTTTAGTGAAGTTCCTACCCAAATGAAGTACTTTAACGTACTTTATTGTATTCTAATACATTTTCCAAAGTTTCAGCTCGATATTTTACTTCTTTTAAAAGTTCTCAGGTACAAAAAAAAATTCATTTAACTGATAAAGTGAGGTCGGCAATATAGGTATTTCGCTGTGTCACATGCCCTTAATAGATTTTATTTTTTAGAAAAAATCAGAATCAAATTTATAATTGATGTGTGATCTCTTGGATTTGATGGCAGGGGAATCTGGAAGAAAACAATTTTCACAAGGAATTTTCATTATTACATCCGTACCTTAAAATAAGCATTTTTTTCAAACTTTATTTTGAAAGGAATAAATAAAAAAATTATGAAATATAACACGAAAAATATATTTAAAATTTATGTAGCTTCAGTTTGAGAAAAAAAGCTTGACAATCAGTTGAAAATTTTTGCTGGAATTGTATTACAAACATTTTTTTTATCATTTTTCCCGACTGTACATTACTCAAACTTAGAAGTCCCAAAACTTTTAAGGTTTTCCTGGAGACATTATATAAACAAATGATCAGTGTGGGTTTCTGAAAGCATAAAGAAATCGTTTGTCCTCTTGACTATGATTAAACGGTGTTAACAGTAATGCTTACATACAAATTTATCCTTCGATATAATTGGTCAATTTTGTAAACAGATAACTACACATCACTGGCTAAAAAGTAAATTTCCTATTTTTTGAACTTAAAAATGAGTTTTTGTGTCGCCGCCCAAATTGGAAAAAACATGCCCTACGAGCCAAAAAAACTTCCTCCTCCATTTTCTCAAAACCAAACAATATTTTCTAATGAAACCACATCAATTTAGCAACTTAATAGCAAGAAAGTAAGTGCCTCTTTTTTACATTAAAAATTGGATTTTTCTTCACAATCTAAAGGTTTTTTATATTACCTCCAAACGTGCGCCGCAAGCAAAAAAGATTTCACCTCCACTTGCTCAAAACCTAATAATGTTATTGATCAAACATTTTTTATGTCGATTCAACAACTCAATAGCTAGAAAGCGAACTCTCGGTGCTTTGAATTAAGAATCATCAGAATCCTGTAAAATTTCGACTAACTTTGCTTTTATATACACAATGAGGATCGCCATAGATACTCTATTCATCGTTTTAGCCGTTTTCCTTAAGTCTATTTTTGAATAAAAACTCGAAGCCGATTTTGAGAAGACTCGAAAATGAGTCTGCGATCTCCTTGCGTAGGGGCAGGCCCTCTCGAGGGACATGCGCTCGGTGGTCGCTGGAGATCTTCGAATAATGAAAACACACACACATACACTTACATAACACACCAGGACAGTGCTTCCAATCTTTGCATCTAACTGAGAACCTCAGAGGGATCGCTCCGTCCAGCCTAGTCTGGCCGTATCCCTTCTCTGCGGCCTGCTAGGGAGGCTGCCGAATGGCAGAGTGGGTGAGGATTACTTTGTCTGTTACAAAGTAGGACGTAATTTACTGTGCGGTAAGCACGCCTGGCACCTGAGGGGTATGTTCTCAAAACGTTGGTAAGAAGGAAACCCACCGAGATCCAAAAACACTCGGCAAAGACGGCCGGATTCGGAGTACTGCCTTGAGAATAAACACGGGCATGGCACAATAGGCTTTATAGCTTGAGCGCCAGTGGTGGGACTTCACGGACCCGCTGCCTACATTACAAACAAACAACAACTTCTAAAGGTAATCATAATTCAAAGTAGATATGCAAAAAGATTTAGAAAAAAAATGCTTAAACAATATAAATTAATTATATCTCTATAAGTTTTTAAATTATTCTTCTTCTTATATATTGTGTTACGGGTGTTGGAACCAGGCCCTAACCTCAAAATTGAATTGACTCATTTGATTGACTCATTGCAGTAACATTGCTGCAATGTTGTCATGCAATATTGCAGCAGTGATTCTTCTCCTAA
>CAKNYM010049042.1:37832-72105 GCA_932195095.1 Andricus curvator
CTGCCGGTCAATGTGAAAATAAATTCAAAGATATGCGGAAGAATCACATGCGAATAAAGGATCTTAATCCTCAAACTGTAGTGGAAGCAAAAAACATGCAAACATTATGAAAAATGGCTGCTATTTTCCATGAGAAATCCAATGTGAAGCCCGTGTCACTATAGCATCTAATAGAAAGAGGCTTATCTTAGAGAATGGTGATTCTGGTGATTCCAGCATAGACGAAGAAAAATCTGCTAAAAAAGGAGGAAAATAGAACTTCTCAAAAGTTGAGAAAGAAATGAAAGCATAGGCCGTTAAGAAAGCATAGGATCGCTTAAAATGTCCGCCAGTTGGAAACGTTTCGGTACAGAAACAGCAGTTCCAAATCTGGCCGACAGGTGGCGCCACCGACATCTCTTGTTCTATGTGATTTTTCCTCCGTTTGACCGAATGATCGGACGTTATGTGGGCGTGGATGTTCACCGATAGATAGCGCCAATATCAATACTCTGTGAGAGGCTGCGAATTTACTGGTCATTAAAATGGCCGTCGCTAGACTTCACGCGCGTGAATATTTAAATAATGCTAAATCGGATTAATTTTATAATAAATAAATATGGAAACTGGCAACCGTTGAGAATGCAGATCGACTCGAGGTTCGAACTGTAACCTCAAAGAACAAAGACTCATTGTGATTCAAAAACATTTATGGTTTTTGAAAATAATAAACTATTGTAGTTGATATTTTTTGGAAAGTGAATATTTGCAACAATGGACTTACTATATTATGATTTGTTGCTAATTGGAAATTCCCGAATTGAAAGAGATTAATGGTTTCCGTTCGTGGAATTGAGGAACTGGCCGAGTCGGTTAAATCAAATAATTTAACGGTACATTGCCAATATTCTGAAGAACAATTGGTGACTGATCCTTTTTCCTGAAATTTTGGCTAGTCGAAATTAATATTCAAGGGGTCCGAAAAGCTGGACCTGACTTTTATTACATATAATTTTTGTGAAATGTATTAAACTAATTTCTTTGGGTTTCCTGCCTATACGTGACTTACGCAATCCAATTTTCTGTTACTGTTGACGCAATTGTGAGTCAACTGAAACTCCGTTGGGTTGGACTTGCGTGGTTGGGCGGGCAATTCGCGACTTCCATCGTGAAACGATATGGAATACCATTGGTCACTTTCGTAAATTGGGAGAAGCAAATTTGACTAGGATTAAGAGAAGGAGGCCCAGGGCTGCTGCGACAGACCCTCGGAACTCAGAGAGAACTCTTCGAAACCTCAGAACAACTTCTCTCTCGGTCGCGACCGGTCATGGAAATTTTCACTTCCAAAATCTGAGTAGGTTGAACTTGTAATAATTATTCATCAAAGTCAGAGAGAAGTCTTGTATTCGCCCAAATGTAATTGATTATATTCTTATTAAAGAATTGTTCTGAATATAATATGATTAGTTTGATTCAGTTCGCACAAAACTAATTTTCTCTAATTTTAGTTTTATCGAGGTTTCCCTTTTCTTCATCTTATTAAGGGCATGCTCTTCGGTGATCACGTCACCAAACCAGTCCTTGGTTATGAAATTTTTTTTGGTGTTCACCATGTCCAAACGCAATGATATATCGCTCTCAAAATTTGGAATATAGAAAATGAGACAATAAATTGCGTTTGTATATTTAGTTTCAGTAATAATTTTGAAAAAAATTATCCATGTAAAAAATAATGTGTAAAATTTCATAACCGAGCTTGGTCATGTGATCTCTACTTTACCGACGTTGAATTACCTGCAAAGTGCTCGACTCGAGTGGTAATATCCTATTTTATTAATTTATAAATAAAATTTCTTTGAAATCATAAACATATTGATGTATACAAACGTTCTTTAGTGCTTTTTATTTAATCGTTCAAATTCTAAATACGATATCTCAATCCGTGTGGACGTAGTGAGCACCCAAAAAAAATGAAAATAATATTACACATTTATTTTTTACGTGAATAATTTTTTTCAAAATTATTACTCAAACTAAATATACAAACGCAATTTATGGTCCCATTTCCTATATTCCAAATTTTGAGAGCGGTATATCATGTCGTTTGGGCATGGTGAACACCAAAAAAAAAATTTCATAATCGAGGACTGGTTTGGTCACGTGGTCACCGTAGAGCATGCCCTTAAATGAGTAATAAATAATTTCGGAGCGAGAGGTTTAGCTCGCTGAAGCGGTGAGCCTGAGGACATCGTTGGACTGTCAAGAAAACAAAAATCTTGTTGAATTAGAGATTTATATAAATCTTTGTTTCCCGCCACAATTTGATTTGACGAGGACTTCGCTGGATCATCGTGGAACCAGCACCCACTTCTTAGTACCTGCCTCCGAGGCGGGAGGATATACAGTATCTCGCCAAGGGGTCGAGGAAACGGGAGAGTGTGCGGACCGGATTTGCCACCCTTTCTCCGAGGCCGCAACTCGCTTGCCGAGTTTTAGTGGATTTCTCGGGAGACTGAGCGGCAAAAGGCCGGAGCTGTGAAGCGGCGCGGCTCCCACACACCCTTTTGCCAAATAAGGGTGGTTGTCGTCTCCGCCAGGCCCGGGAAAGGTAGGAACATCGAGGGACGTCCAGGAAAACAGAACAATCACATAGGGATCCTCGAGGATGGCCATTCAAGCATCGTAGGACTTCTGTGAAAGCTGAATCCGAAGAACTCGCGTTAGGAAGTGGAAAGTTTTGTGTCAAAAATTTTTGAGTGTGGAAATTTGTGAAAAGAAAAGTTTCTTGTTGAATATTTATTGTGAGAAGGTTTTTGTTATTTTATCAGCTTTCACAGAGGCCAGTATCATCGAGAACTTCTTCCGGTAAGTCGATTTGCAAACATTTCTTAACTAGTTGCCAAGTCTCTAGAGTGCGGTTATTTAACGTTTTTCAATTTTGATTCGAGATACGTGTTTGCCTTTGGTGTAAAATGCCACCAAGAGGTAGACGTATGCCTAGACTCTCTGGGCGCGGTGCCCAGGGTGCTGGTCGTATTTTGCGGAGTGGTTCTGGTAAAACAGACAGAAGGGTCAATGAACCCACAAATTTAACATGCGATGCCGATTCAGGACCATCCAAAAATTTACAAACGATGGAAGGGTTGGGTCCTGGAGGGGTGGGTGGCAACCTCACCCTCTCCTCCAGTACTCTGCGGTTTTCCCTTCCGGAAACAGAACCAGAATATCCAATACCTTTGCGTTGCAGGATCGCGAAATTCACACTCTTGAGGAACTCCTTAAGTTCCTCAAGGTAAATTTTACCGAGCATAGAAATTTAAGCCAATTGAATACTGTATTGGCAAAGGTAGCTCAACATTTAAATGAACCCGTTAGGGCCTACGGAGGAAGGGTGGGAAAAATTTTAACTAGTTTAATCGAGGTAATTGAAGATCAAAATTCTGCCCTTACTGCGCAGGTTATGCGTAAGTCGGTACGGGATACGGCCTGTGAAAATTTCGTAATGGGACTAAAACGGGATTTACAAATGCGAGTGCGCTTGGGACGACCACGCACCCTACAAGAGGCCATAAATTTGGCCAGGGCCGCGGAGTGGGAAGCTGAACACGAAAGTAGTCTAGTTAGGGAAAATGCACAAAGTGCAGAAAATGAAAATACCGGCATGCACGCGCGAGAAAGGTCAGTTCCTAGCGCGGCAGAGGTGCCGGGGGTGAGGTCGAGGCCGCGGCAGAGGTCGAGGTGGCGGCGGAGGACCAGCTGCCCCCGCGCAAGTGGCTTGCACCTCATGCGGTGATACAAGTCACCTTGCCGTCAGATGCTTGCGCGTAACAACGCCCGATTTTAGAGGAGTAACAAGCCGGGGTATTTCCTGCGCGAGTTTCCCGACTATGAGACACTCCTTACATGTTTTGAGTGTCAAGGGAAAAGGAATTTTGCAAGAGATTGCCCAAAGGAAAATAATACCACCCGTGAGCCCTGCAAATACTGTAAAAAACCTGGGCATAATTACGAAAATTGTCGCGCTCGGTTAGATAAGGTTGCAAAAAATAAGCAGGCGAAAACTGCTAATTTAAACGCGTAGCAAGTTCGTTGAAATGGTGCGATGACAAACTCTCCCCTTTTTCAGCACACTTGCGCCGAGTTATCCTTAACTGTCGTTCTGAAGGAATGGAAAAATCCCCCGATGTAAAAATCCAAAGTAAAAACATGAGAAATGGTAAAGGGAATTTTATAATTGATACGGGTGCAGAATTAAATTTGATTAAGGAAAATAAAGTTAAATATGGGAATTCAATAAATAGAAATGTTATGTATCATTTAATTCGAATAAGTGAACAAGGAGTAAAAACATTAGGTGAAGTACTTCTTGAAATTAAAGGGACTCATTATCGATTCCAACTAGTTCCAAATAGCTTTCCTCTTGATTGTGACGGCATGTTGGGTATGCCCTTTTCATCTGAGTCCATGATCGACCTGAAGAATAAGGTTATAAAACATGAATTAGGCTATTTTCCCTTTGAAACGCCCTTAAAAGGGGATACCTTGAGATTAAAGGCTCGAAGCAGGCAAATAGTAAAATTGGCCGTTTCTAATGCCAACATCAAGGAAGGGTATTTACCCTTTATGTGGGCAGGGCCTGGGATATTTTTATGAGAGTCCTTAGTTACAGTGGAGGATGGCGTTATTAAGGTGTGTTGCGTAAACTCGGGTACAAGGGATGTGGATTTATCGGTCGCGCCAGTAACCTTGCAAGATTTTGAAGTTGCAGAACCAACGAGGGTAAAATTCAAAAAGGTATCCGGTAGCAAATTAACAAAAAGTGAAGTATCCAAAGAGTGGGTTGAGAGTGCCACAAATTCATAAAGAAGTCA
The DNA here is from genome assembly GCA_932195095.1 of Andricus curvator. Lineage (NCBI taxonomy): Eukaryota > Metazoa > Arthropoda > Insecta > Hymenoptera > Cynipidae > Andricus > Andricus curvator. The sequence goes on from CAKNYM010049042.1 coordinate 42,686, forward strand.
TGAATAATGAAACTAAGAAATTACTTGAAGAAGGTACAGTTTGTGAATCAAAATCTCCTTATAATTCCCCTCTTTGGATAGTTCCGAACAAACCGGATCCTCAGGGAAACAAATGATGGCGGATGGTCGTCGACTATCGTGCCCTTAATGAAAAGACGGTGGGAGATGCATACCCCCTTCCAAACATCACTGATATTTTAGATCAGCTCGGAGGGGCAAAGGACTTTACTGTACTTGACTTGGCGGCAGGATTCCATCAAATTGAAGTGGATCTGGCCGATCGCCACAAAACTGAATTTTCCACCCCCTTCGGGCACTGCGAGTTCTGTGAGAGTTCCGTATGCACAATGAAAAAATTGAAAAATTTTTGGGTCGTTTGAGAACAGCCAGATTGGTTTGGCAATCCGAAAAATTCAAATTCTTTTGCAAGGAAATAGGATATTTAGGTCATTTAATTTCACAAGAGGGAGTAAAACGCGATCCCAAAAAGGTAGAGGCGGTTAAAAATTTTCCCCGACCCAAGGAAAAGAAAAACATCAAACAATTTCTGGTTTGAGCAGGATATTACCGCCGTTTTATACCCGATTTTGCCGCAATAGCTAAACCATTGAATAATTTATTAAAAAAGTAGGTGCCTTTTGAGTGAAGTGAGGATGCAGATAGGTCCTTTGTAAGGCTGAAGGAAATATTATGTTCACGACCCTTGCTTCAGTAACCCAATTTTTGAAAACCCTTTATAATCACGACCGATGCACTGGATTATGCAGTCGGTGTAGTTATTAGTCAAGGGGAAATCGGAAAGGATTTGCCCATAGCTTATGTGTCTAGTACACTCAAAAGGACCGAATCAAATTATACAGTTACCGAAAAGGAGTTGTTAGATATATTATTTGCTGTGAAACAATTCCGGCCCTATGTGTACGGGCAAAAGTTCACCTCAGTCAACGATCATCGTGCGTTGTTATGGATGAGCCAATTAAAGGACCCAACAATGGGGGCTAGGCTCGCCCGATGGAAAAATAAATTGCAGGAGTACGACTACACCATTGTGTATAAACCAGGTCGTGCTAATGCAAACGCTTTGTCGCGTAATTCGGTTATCCTTGAAGGTGAAAAGGATCCGCGACCTCCCGTTGAGGGTAGTGAAATTAAAAGAGTAGAGAACAAAGCGAGAGTTGGAATGTTTGAGGAAGGTTCTTCTTTTTGTGAATACCCTATATAAAGTGTTTTCCTTAGTTTGAACAGGACTGTTGAAGAATTTTCTTCAGAGTTGGTAGGCCCTGAGGTCGAAAATAGGGTAGGAAAGGCCGTTGGAGATCTTTCTCCAGAGATGGTAGGCCTACAGGTTGAGGGTGAAGTGTTAAAGGCCGTTGGAGATCTTTCTCCAGAGATGGTAGGCCTAGAGGTTGAAAGTGAAGTGAAAGAGACCGTTGGAGAATTCTCTACGGAGATGGTAGGTCTCGCCGATTTCAGTGAAGACAGGTCTCAAACCCCCGTCGGGTCACCTCACAGGGAGGTGGACGATAAGGAGTGCCGCGGGTCGGGGGTACTTTCCGCCCATGTGGCTGCTCTCTCTGGGACGCTGGAGGCAGGGGTGGCTGGTGAGGGATGTGGCTCGATCCTTGGGACTCCCACTCTCATAGTGGAGAGGGAAGGGCAAGGGCGCGAGGCGTCGGGTTTCGAGAGGTCAAACGATGGTCGCGCCTTCAAGAGAAACTGGAACGGTATTATGAGAATCGGGGGAAAGAAGGGCAGCATCATTTTTAATCAAGTGGATTCAAATATCGATGTGCTCAAGATGACCGCCCCTACCCCCGAAGAGTGTTTTAGGGATTTTTTTCTGTATGAAGAGGTCGATATCAGATCCGATTATGTGGAAGTATCTGTCGAAGAGAACGAAAAATTAATAGGAAAATGGGGGTGCGTTCTTAGAAATTGTTGTGAATTTTATGATGAGGAAATAGAAACTTCAGTTAAAAGGGTTAAATTTGGTAATAGTGAAGCCGAAAGCGCAGTTAAAATTTTAGGTTCAAAAGCTGAACAGGAGAAAAATTTACTCACCCCATTATTTCAAATAGTCGTGGTAATCGTGCCGAAATTATTCGCGAATGCCATGATTCTGTTACGGGAGGGCATAAAGGCGAATACAAAACGTATAAGAGAATTAAAGAAAAATTTTTCTGAAAGGGGATGAGGGACGAAGTTAGGCATTCCATGAAAACATGCCACTACCCACGTACATAATCGTCACTCCTGCGAGAAGTTTCGAGAACATCCAGATAAATGTGGTGGGGCCATTACCCATAACTGAGTTGAATAATAAATATATGTTAACCTGGCAGTATTGCTTCAGCAAATATTCGGGTGCTATCGCCCTGCCGGGTGTGGATGCAGCAAGAGTCGCAGTGGCACTTGCTGAAAACTTAATATGCGTTTTCGGTTGTCCTGAGGTCATACAGACCGATCAAGGCTCCAATTTTATGAGCCAGGTCTTTGAAAGTTTTGCGGAATTATTTAAAATTCAAAAATACAGATCCAGCGCATACCATCCTCAATCCTTGGGATCGCTTGAATGAAGTCATCATACTTTCGTCGAATATTTACGATATTATTGGGAGAAAACTGATTGGGATAAATGGTTGCCCTTTGCACTCTTTTCTTTCAATACTTCCGTGCACGAATCCACCGAGAAAACACTGCATGAAATTGTTTTCGGGCGAAATGTTTGTTTCCCATCTGCATTTGCCGATAAGGAAGTGCCAATGACCTTTGTGCAATACGTGGATAATTTGCTCAGTCGGGACGTGGAAACAGAATCCCTCGTTTCCGCGCGACTAGAAGCTGCAACAATGAGATGCAAAAAATATTATGACCGGAAGGTCAATACTCGGAAATTTGAACCCAAACAGTACGAGAAAAAAAATTAGTGCACATGAATCGCGTAAAGCATGCATTTTTGCGATACATTTAAAAGAAATCTTTCTTGCCGCAATTCTAGACGGAATGATCTATGTGTAAGCGACTCATAAAAGGCAGCATGGCAAGACCATGCGGGTGTTGAGGTAGGTCGGGCGACCACGTGCTCTTGTATACAAGCAAGGGCCTCGCGCAGGTTCAAAGACCCAGAGCACGTGCGTGGAGATGCGCGCAGCCTGGCATTGACACTTCTTGTCGCTCGAACTTTCCCTGCATTTTCCTTTTGCCCCTTCTCCCTCAAGCCCTAGCCCTACGTAAATTTCTTTATACTTTCTCATATCATTCAAAATTAACCTTCAGATGCTAGTATTTAATTATGATTATCGAAATTTTTAAGATAATGAAATTTCATCAATGATAAGACAGCTACGAAACTTATTAAGTTACGTAGCTTATTTTTTAAATTTTATAAATCAAAAATATTCAGTGACAGCATTAATTGGAACCAACTTTACATCAAATTCTTTTATTTTCTCAGGTTCGTAATAAACAGACTTTCGAAAAATAAAATTTAGGAATTCGTACAATTCCATAATTATTGTTGGAAATTTTTCATGTTTATTGCAATTGGGAAATAATAAGTGAATAAGAATTATTTGGTGAAATATTCAAGTGTCTAAAACTAGCTGAATTCGTACTATATTCTCATTTTTAAACTGGATTAAACTGGAAATCCCGGGAAAAGGACGGGCGAAGTGAAGACGTGAGAGAGGGGATCTTCGACTCTGACGACCACGGCGGTCGTTCGAGCGCGAAGGAAAAGCGAAGGAGAGAGAGAACTAATGTGTCGAAGGAGTTCTAAGAACCCAAACAATCCGGCAAAATGATAACATTTGAATCATGCGATCTGATTGGTCTTCATTTAATCAGATCACATTTATTGCTTGTTTTAGCCAATCCACACGTTGTTATAATTGAATTACATGTATTTCCGCCGAATTCCGTTTCCATTATTGTTGAATTTTACAATGATAATTATTACTTAATTATTGAATCGGAATTTGGTTGAAATTTTCCTTATGAAAGACCCCTTGTGACTACGCGTTAGTTTAAACTACAAGTCGGTAAGAGGAACAACGCATTTTGCTTTTGAAAAAAAAATCATGCCGAATTACCACGAGATCCCAAATGTGGTCCTGTCGGACTTGTATGTGGAAATAAGTCCTTATAGTGCAATTAAACTTAAGTGTATCTTACAAAAAGGGAGAAGAGCAAATGTGAGCCTAGAATTAAGTAAAATTAACTCCAGTTCCTTGAATTTGTTTTATTAAAGTCCAATTCATCAAGATTGAATTTTAAATTAAAATGTATTGGCATATAAGTTCTTCATGGTCGATTCCTTCGCGCTGACATAGAATTATTAAATTTGAATTTTCCATACACCAGATTGTGTTTCAACGAATGGGAGGGGGCTGCAACAGGAAAAGAAAAGAAATAAACTAAAGGCAAGCATTTAAAATAAATTTCTCTAGAGAGACAATTTATAAAGCAAGGAGCTTTAATATTTAATGCTTTCTTGTCAACCCAAACAAACAGATCATAACACCACTTATCATTTTATTAATTGGCTTTACGGCACATAAAAGTATAATCCTAGGATATTCTAATTTTCACATTAAATGCTACTGATTATCATATAACCTGTCAATCAGGTACGCAAGCCTTGAGCTGACAAGGGTGCTGAGCGAGCACGTTCGGAGACGAGAGCCTGGGCCGAGGAATGCTCGAGCCTCAGGTAGTGTAACTTTGTTCTCAGCGGAAGAGAGGGCGAAGGCGAGTGTTTGCGAGCTGACTCTACTTTTAGAATCTTTATTTTTGAAAATAATTTGAGTTTAAACTCTTGGACTCTTCCGATATACACTGTTAGAAAAATCTCTACTAAATTTAGTATACATGTAATGGAAGCAAGAATGCATAACATGAAATTAAATTTAGTATACCAACGTACAGTAAATTTAGTATATTCATACTGAATTTAGTATACACGTATAAGAAATTTAGTATACGCGTGTACTAAATTCAGTATAAATATACTAAATTTACCTAACAGGGCTTTAGTGGGAGTTGCTGGATTCTGCGCTTTACTCTTTCTCCTCTTTGATGCAACTTTAAGGAAGAATCACGCAGGAGAAATTATTTTTGCCTACATTTAGGCTATCCCCGTAACTTGTAAGTTACAATATACATATAATTTAAAAAAGGGTTAAACAACCACCGCAGGGTCCCACTGAGAGCAACTGCCATCTAAAAATGACACCGGCTCCCAGCATAACCGCGGTAGAAGATAACTTGAGCCATAGGGCGGCCTGTGATTGGTCGAGAGGCGTGGCCTAAAAGTAGGGGTGGGGAGAATAAAGGGTGTGGCCTCCCCTGATTGGTCGAGGGGATTGGCCTAATGACAAAATAGCGTTCATTGGGGGCGTGGCCTAATTGCAAAATGGCGTTAATTAGGGGTGTGGCCTAGTTACAAAATGGCGGTAATTAGGGGTGAGGCTTAATTACAAAATGGCGGTTATACTAATTGATCGAATGAGTTATTCTGAGTTGGAAAAGGGGAGGGGTCACGCATGATCCCATTGAATGGTTGATTCTCAGCTGGAAAAGGGTAGGGGGCCCCACCCCCTCCCTTTGCGAACCTGCGATGATTCATGAACGGACATGTTGCGCTTCGAAAGGGGGAGGGGGCCCCACCCCCCTCCCTGTTAGTCCAAGAGTAAAGGACGATTTGGAAAAGGAGAGAACTAATTACAACGCAAATTAATTATCGTTATTTTATTTTCTATCTATCGAGTTTGGAAAAGGAGTGTTAAACAAGGCTATAATTATTTAAAGGTATGCATAATATTTAATTCACTATTTAAAATTAATAATCATCCTAAACTATTTTTAAGTGACAGGTAGTAAATATACACATTTTTAAATTATAATTCCATATCTGTTTTTATTGAATTTCCAACAAAATACATTTAATTATGTACGTGTAGAAAAAATAAGCTCAACCTCGCCAACAATGTATGAAATTAAGATGCTTGTCAGTTCCATAAAAATGATTTCAAAATATAATTCGACGAATTGTTTTTCAAGTTTTGTCTGTACCTGACTTTTGAAGTATGCAGATTTAAACTTAATTATCTGACGGATTAAATCCTCATTCTGTGAGTTTATATTTTCCGAGACTAAATAATTGACAATCGTTTCAATTAAGAAATCTTTACATCCTTCTACGTTTTTCAATATTCGTTGAATTCTTCTGAACCTTTCATCTACACACACAATAACATTTTTCAATCCTTCGAAACTAGACTTCTGAAGAACTATTTCGTGATATATATCTTTTTTTCTTGGCCTCCATCTCTACCTGGTCCAGTCCATTGTTAGTCTCGTCGTTGCGTTCCTTGCCCTCCCGGAGAATTATGGCCTTGTTCCCGTGAGCGGTCGTAAACAGGAGCGTGTATTTACCCAATTGAATGGTTTGTAGGTATAAAGGTGAATTTCCGACACAGAAGTACGATTCTATTATATCCAAGTGTTGTTTCAGATTTGTCCAAGTTGCCGAGTCGAAGTTAATTCCGCTACCTGAACTGTTCATAATTTTAATTACCGATTGAAATTTTCCATCTGATTGAACCTCTAATCCAATTAGAGTAATCTTGGAAAATGAATGATTAGGTCCGTAAACAGTGGGCAGAATCATTTGTTGTGTGGTTCTCTTCATGCAATTTGTAGACATCATGACCAATCGTTTAAGAGCAGCTTTAGTCAGTATTTGCTTAAGAGGTGTTGACTTGGGTTTGATCCTTTTTATTTTTGGTGTTCAAGAAACAGTTTTATTAGTCTGCGTGTCAGACGAAACTTCAATAGTTTGAGTGGCCATGGACTTTGAAAAATCAAAGACTTGCGATGATTCTACCTCTACTGAATCGATGTTAGCTTGCGACATAGTGGCTCGTTCAGGTATAAAAACTCAACTGATTCAAAGAGGTTCCTCACATGATTTTATATATGTGAAATATTTGAGGAGTGGGGATAGCATTCTTTGTTGAGAGGGGAGAACCATATGTGGCGAGTGTGGGAATAACCGTTATGTCACAGATGTGAAGAAAGAATATAATGCTGTATTTCCTAGAAATTACACAATGGACCGGGTGTTTCATATAAATCACACAAGAAACCTACATGTCATTGAAATTGCACAAAATAATATGTTATGTATGTAAATCACACAAAAGAATTCGTATTTTCCAAGAAAATCAGACAAAAGAACACGTGTGTACTGCAACTCATAAATCACACATGACAATATGTTTTTCTAAAAAGTTAACAAAAGAATATGTGTTGAACACCTGCACACATAAATCACACATGAGACATCGTATGTTCTGAAAATTCCAATTTTCAAGGAATTTCACAAAAGAATGTATCTCACACCTGCATCCATAAATCACACATGTAATTTGGCATTTTCCAGAAACGTCACAAAAGAATATGTTGCTCACACCTGCATACCATAAATTACACATAAGAATCTGCGTTTTCCAAAAATTACATAAAGGTCTACATGGTTCAAAACCGTAGAATGAGTAGGTTTCATTCAGTGTGTAAAGCAATTAAATAACAAAAGCACATGATTTTAGAAACTAACCAATTGTGATGTAAAGTAATAAATTACCCAGGTGGTTATAGAAAAAAATTCGGTGAAAAAATTCAAAAAAAAATCTTAGAGGAGATACTGAAATTTTTCGTTGGAAATGGAAAGTGATTATTGCAAACGCGTGTACAATGTTTTGTGATGCGAGTTACAATACAACAATTTAAAATTTTATTAGGGTCACTTAAGGAAAGCAAGAAGAAAAAATGTGTCTTCGAACTCATTGTATTCTAAATTCACTTTATGAAAAAGCGGAAGTACCTGCTGTGAACATTTAGCTACACGATAAAATGTAGACTAAAGCAGTTTTTTTTTACTTTGTCTCGTACCTGATAAAAAGGTAGATCTTTTGAAGAATATAAATTACACCTGATACAATTGAAGATTACGCCATATTCTATAGATTGAAAAACCCCTGTGCAAACACCGTAACTAATGATTCCCAAAACTGATGTATACTAGACAGAGGCTTGGAAAATTTCCTATGAAAAGTTCGACCACCTCGTAAACAGTGTCGATGAACGAATTTCAAAAGCTCACCGGGCACCTCCATAAAAACCGCATAGTACGGTAGGTACCGATGTCTTATTGTCCTAAGAAGTTAACCTCTTTCTAGCCGGTGTCGGAGATGCAGTGGACATGTTTCAAAAGTATGGGGGGAGGAGGGATAGATATTTTCTGTTCTTAAATACTCACCCCTCGATATATAGCATGATGGCTATTGCTTATCGCTTGACGTAAGCAGAGTGTCTGCTATACCTCCAGAATATTCTGGCAACCTGCGATCCGGATGAGATATTCCGGATATCTCAAATCCTGGTATCAAATAGTGCGCTACGATTAGCGTATAATATGCTTGTGGAGCGAAGTGCGGAATCAGCTCGTGATATTTTAGGTATGTGGTTTTCCATATAGTGCTCAAAATTTGTGACGTGTTTTTGTGTTTCTACGAATTTTAATTTGTTTTTAATTTATAGTTCGTGCATCGGGTTTAACGCCTCCCCAAGCACCACCAAATCCTGCAGGCTACTCGCCTGCATATGAGGATGGAGTGGAAATACCCACTTGTGAGCCTTGGCCCGAACATGAGGAAATTCACCCCAACGAGCATATGGATGAGGATGAACCACCCATGCGTTGGAGAGATTATGAGGAGGAGGATCGAATTAACGATAATGAATATGCATCAACAAGTAGTGGTATATTCTCTGCATCTACTGTTCCGATAAACCGTAAGTTTTTGAATAAAATTTTCACAAGTAATTTTAAGATTATGCAACAATAATTTTTAAAAATATTTCAAAAATTCATAAAGTTCTAAGAATATTTGAATGATTTCATAAAAATATGCATATTTGCCTAAAAATGAATGAATAATTTGGTCGAATTTAGTATAATTTTTTTTTAATTTTAATTTTTTGTTGAAAAATTAAGTACAATTTTTTATATTTTGACTCAAGAAAATTATTCGTTCACTCTTATCATTTAAAACTAGTATAAAGACAGACTTAGTTTAACAAAATTCATCTTTTATTTTCAAACAAATGATTTGAAAGAAGAATATCGTTAAAATGTTTCATTCTTTATACTTTTTTTAAAATGATAAGAATGACCGAATAATTTTGAAGAGTAAAATGTAAAAATTGTACTTAATTTTCAACACAAAAGAAAATAAAAAAAAAAATTTCATGCTAAATTCAACCAAATCATTCATTTATTTTTAGACAGGTAATTTTGAACATGGATTATCGTAAAAATGTTTAAATCTGTATGAAAATTCTACTTTATATTTCAACGAAAAAAGAGCATAAAGAGATAAATTTTTAACCTTAATTTAATCTAATTATTCATTTTTGAAAATATAATTCTAAACACGAATATCGTTAAAAAGTTTTATTCTTCATACTCTTTTAAAATGATAAGAGTGAACGAGTAATTTTCATGAGTAAAATGTAAAAATTTTACTTAATTTTTCAACAAAAAAGAAAATTAAAAATTTTGTATACTAAATTCAACCAAAATATTCATTCGTTTTTAGGCAGGTAATTTTGAACATGGATTATCGTAAAAAATGTTTTCGAAAAATTCTACTTTATATTTCAACGAAAAAGAGAATAAGAGAGATAAATTTTTAATCTTCATTTAATCAATGAATTCATTCATTTTGAAAATATAATTCTAAACATGAATATCGTTAAATGTTTTATTCTTTATACTGTTTTATAATGATAAAAGTGAACAAATAATTTTCTTGAGTAAAATTAAATTCAAACAAATTATTAATTCATTTTTTGACAGATAATTTGGAACATGTTTTATCGTCAAAAGGTTTAAATCTTTTTACTTCTATGCAATCATTTAAAAATTAGAAATCTTTATGCATTTTTATTTTACATTTATTTTATTTTTATTTGGATATCATGAAAAAAATTTATGAAATCAATTTATAATCAAAAATTAAAATTTTATAATCTAAATTTATTTTCTATTTTCACAGAAAACGTCAATTTAATGGCGTTGGCTGATGTAGCCGCTGCGGAGCGACTACGCCGCATTAACGCTGCTGGGGAATCCGACGATGGACATTCTTCAGACGAGGAAGAAGAAGCACAACCAGAAAATCTACCGGAACCTTGGCGGCCGTGGCAAGGCCCAATCGCTCCACAGGTTGGTGCTGGGCAGGACCAGCAACACCATCAGCGGAATGAGGCTGAGCAAGAACAACAACAGCAACAACAAGGTGAGGAAGAGAGTTTTTTTCCATAGTGTACGAGAATTCGCGTTTTTATCCCAAATTTAACCTCCGGGGCGTCGAGGTTAAAGTTAAAATTAATGAACCGGAAAATAATCAGGCCGGTGAAGTCGTAGAATATTGCGAAAACGCGGTTAGGGCTTTGTATGATTATTAAATGGGAAAAGTAAGCAATAACGATAGAGTGGATATAAAATTCAATTCAGACTATTTTAAAAAGGGTGGTGGGGGTATATCTTTTAGACCTGCTTATCAACATTCGTTCGCGGATTTTTGGAGGGTGTTATTCAGTGTTATACAAAGTAACGAGGATTTTATCATTGATCAATCTTTTGTATTCAATTTTGATTGGGTATAGAATGAGCACGGTGCCGGTAGGAGAAACGTTCGTCTAACCCACGCGGATGTAAAGAAACGGTCACTTCTAATGATAGATAGTAAGGATAATTTGTGTCTACCGCGGTCCATAGTAGCTGCTCGCATTTACGCCGAGCGAGGTGCGATTCGTTCCGGTCCACTACATCGTAAATGGGTAATCGATCCGTTGTAAGAATTCAACCGTTCAGAGGTTATTAGCCGGGCAACTTGTGAACGATGCCGGGGTAATTCCTGAAAATAGTTGTGGGATCGAGGATATTCATAAATTTCAATTACATCTTATCCCCGATAGGATTGCAATTATAATTTATGATTTTTCAACCTTTGGAAAAGGTACTAAGTCCCCTCTGTACAACGGTTCAAATCTCATTGCCGAAACGGGTCAAACTGATCTACATAATTTAAATATTATGTTGAACGTTAGGCATTTTTATCCCATTTTAAATTTAACTTCAGCAGCAAGCAGTGTGGGTTTCTGTATCCCCTGCAACAAGGGTTATGTTAATCGTGCGGGACACCGATGTTCAAATACCTGCGCTGCTTGCCACTCGACACCCCCATGCCAAACAATTGCCGAAAGCGCGAAAATACCCGAAATTAAATGCAACGCGTGCAATCGTTATTTTCATGGTCAGAGTTGTTTCGACAAACATCTCGCCCCGAAATCGTTTTTAGCCAAAACATCTATTTGCAATGCGTTGCGAATTTGTAGCGGTTGCACGCGTTTCGTTAATTTATGGCATGAAAGAAACCACGAATGTGGAAAAAAAATATGGTGATCGTTGAAAATGTCGGCGAAAAAAAATTCTCCTCAAATGAGGCATTATTTAAAAGACCACCCCGTCTTATTGAATGACGCTCTGAACCCTCGAGACGCATTTTATGGTGGTTACAGGAAATACGACCTGTTTTTATGAGGTAAAGGACGGTGAAACAATACAGTATATTGATATTTGTTCACTGTATCCTTATATTTCGAAATATGGTAAATTTCCTGTAGGACATCCTAAAATTCTCGTGGGTGATGAATGTAGGTATATAACTGGTATGGATTTTAAAAATCTAAGCAATTTGGAGGGTCTTGTGAAATGCCGAGTTTTACCGCCTCAATCCCTCTATCACCCTGTACTTCCCCTTAAAGTGCATAAAAAACTCATGTTTCCACTCTGCAATGCTTGTTGTAAGAATCTCCAGCAGGAAGAGTGTAGATATGAGCCTGCTTTGCGTGAAATTGAGGGGGTATGGGTGTCTGATGAGTTGAAGAAGGCTGTAGAAATGGGTTATGAAATTAAATATATTTATGAAATCTGGCAATACAATGTCGTGCAATATAATCCTGAAACACGAGAGGGTGGATTGTTTGCAAATTACATAAATAGATTTTTTTAAATCAAGCAAGAATCTTCAGGCTGGCCAACCGAGTGTATTGACGAGGCTAGTAAACTTGCGTATTTAAATGAGCACTCGACCATCGAGGGTGTTGATTTAGATCGCACTAAGATCACTAAAAATCCTGGTCTTCGCTCGGTTGTTAAACTATGCTTAAACTCATTTTGGGGAAGTTTGGTCAACGTGAAAATTTAATGCAGACAGCTTATATTGAAAGTGTAGAGGCACTCAATAGACTTTTCTTGAGCCCGGAAACAGAGGTGTTTGACATAACACCGATCAACGATGACCTCCTTTGTGTTTCATACAAATACTCGGCAGAGGCTTGTAAATCTTCGCCAAACACAAATGTCGTCATTGCAGCCTATACAACAACCCAGGCATGTTTAGTCTTGTAAGACTACCTGTCTCAGTTGGGTCGTAGAGTATTGTACTACGACACTGACTCCTGCATTTATGTACGACGAAACGAGCCTGGAGAGTATAATCCTCCTCTTGGTCGTCTCTTGGATCAGATGACTGACGAGCTAGAAGGAAAGTCGGCGAGGGGAGTTTCATAAAGACCTTTATTTCAGGGGGCCTCAAATTTTACGACTACCAAGTTGTTGATGCAAACGGTCAAATCCAAACAAAATGCAAAGTGAAGGGGATCGCTCTCAATTATAAAAATTCTCAATATGTTAATTTTAACACTATCCGCGAAATGATTGTCCATAGAGCAGTAGATTCAATCAAATTAAATTTTAGAGCCATTAGATGCACAGCATTTCACGACGTCATCACATTAACTGAAAGTAAAACAGTTAAACCGGTATGCATTAAAAGACGATTCATTGAAAACTTTGACTCACTCCCCTATGGTTACAGGGAATCGCTGTAATTCTTAGTATACTATAGATCTCTCTCACACACTCACATAAAACAGTATGATGCATTTTAAAAACATTAAAAATAGGTTAGTAAAGTTTTTCAGGTTTTACAATTGTATATCAATGAGCATTAATCTCCGTTCATTTTTCAATTACAGATGTAGCAAACTTCTTGTGGCAGTGGAGTGATATGGAGCAGAGGTTCCAACCACTACAGGTGCAGCAACAACAACAGCAACTCTACCCTCCATGGATGTTCCGGTGGTTACTCTGAACATCACTGTTCCAAAAAATCTACTAATCCTAATAAGTAAGTATAAAAAATTACCGGTGTGTAGAAAAAACTAATAATAAAAATAAAATATGTGTATCTAAATATTTAATATTTTTATTTCCCAGATTACTCCGAGCACGAGGGAGAGGAGCTGATTGTGGTATTTATACCTATTTCCCGGTGAGCCCTCGAACGCCTTCGTGCAGCACACAGAGCACAAGAAGAAGAAGAGGTCGAACAATCGACCGAGCCGGTTTTTAAAAGACCTCGACTATTGTAATAATAATAATAATAATAATAGGTAGTATATATATATATCAAATTTTTATTTTACATAATTATACACCCTTTGTATAAAAAACTTGAATTTATTTGAAAAAATAATAATTTCAATAAAAACCATTTTTATATAAACCCTCATTTACTTTAATATCCAGGATATTAGCTCATTTCCTGGACGCTAGAGGCGCGCGGCGGACCAAGCTGGTACTATGGGAGTTGAGCTAATACTACCAAGGTACCAGCTGCTTTACTCGGCAGCGGCAACCAGGCTTATAAGCTTATTTACCTGGTTGCGTTGCGCGTTGTGGTTTTTTAGCTAACTTCGTTCTCAAGTTTTTTTACAATATTAGTTAGACTATCTGTGTGCGTGCGCGTGGGAGGTGGGGAAATGTATAAAGGAAGGTGATCCTTTGATTTATGATTTCATTTGTAAAATGGATACAAGAGGGAAGCATCCTTTCACGTCGATGATTTGCGGTCCTACAGGATGTGGCAAGACATTCTTTGTAAAAAAATTTATTCGTCACATTGGCATTTATTCGTGATGCAGTTTTCGAAGGAATAATTTTCTATTATTCCGAATGGCAACCATCTTATGTTGAATATGGAAAAAGTATTGAATGTCGTGAAGGCCTGCCTCAATCATCGGATTATTCCAATGATAATCAGGTAAAATTAATCATTATTGACGATTTTTTGCGCGAATCTTCAAATAATACAATAGTCGATCTTTTTACCAAGGGTAGCCATCATAAAAACTTGAGTGTAATTTTTATTTCGCAGAATCTGTTTCATCAGGGTCACGATCAACGTGATATATCGCTAAACGCAAATTATATTGTTGTTTTTAAAAATCCCCGTGATCGTGCACAAATTCAACATATGGCACGACAAGTATTCCCTGAAAATCCACGATTTGTCCAAGAAGCCTACCACGATGCCACTTCGCAGCCACATGGCTATCTTCTCTTTGATTTAAAACAATCAACTCCTGATAATTTTCGCTTTAGAACGGCAATATTTCCTACCGATCCGTTTCACTATGTCTACGTTCCTGCAAAGGGTATAAAACCCCGAAACAGTGATTCTTCTGTTCCAGTCGTGCACCTGTAATGAAGTCGAAAACACGTAAACGTCGCATTGGTGTGAAAAACGCCGCAGCGTTGCGCGCTCTGTACCATCTAAACACCAATTAACGTTGTGAAGTACTCAAGACTGCTGATCCAAAACTTGTTAAATGTATTTGTGAGTGCGCGTTAAACATTTTACACGGGAATGTACCTCTGAAAAAAAGTAAAAAACTAAAGTTGAAGAAACATAGGCACGTGTTACGGAAATTAGCCACACCGCGCGGTACATGGAAAAGTAAAAAAAGTTTTATCGTACAAAAAGGTGGGTTTTTACCACTTTTGATAGCACCCATTATCGGTTCACTTCTTTCAAATCTTTTCTCATCAAGATCCTCGTAAACAACCACATGGAGCATGCGCGAAAAATGGTACTCGTGCCTAGCGATCGCCTGACACAACTCCAACAACATACCTCAATCGATCGACATTTTCCACAACAACAACAGCAACATGATGTACAAAATATAAGTTTTTCTCTACCAACCACCCAAACTTCTGGTAATGCTCTTAGTAGGCTGGATATGGAAATGAGTCAAATTTTAAACTCACAGTCGGTAAAAGATGATCGTGAAAAATGGAAAATGTACCAACAAGTTCTGCAAAAATTTCTTTTCTTCACTCAGGAATAGCGAAAATCATCGCCAACAAACAAACAAGTACTCGGTGATAAGATAAATAGTACGGAGGAGGAGGAGGCGAATTATATGGTGAACGATACAACCGTTAATACTAGGGATATTGTTTCGTCGGTTCCAAAAACATACAAAAATAAGGCAGAATTATTACTAGAAGAGTTACAAAAATCGGATGTAAAAGATAGAATATATTGGGATAGAAAAGGTACAGTCTTCATCGATGGACGTCGGGTGGAAAATTCAAGCATTATTGATCTTATAAATGACGTATTACGACATAGGAAAAGAGTTGTCGTTCCTGGAAGGCTGCAGTTTGCTAATTTCCTTCGCGAAATATCCATACCACGAGGCCTTGTAGGAAATATTCAATATTGGAAAAGTACACGGCTTTTGAGGATTTCGCCAAATAAAACGTCAACTCCACTTGAACGAAACAATACAAATAATAAATCACAAACTGAATATTCAAATCTTTATAAATCTGCGTTTTCAACCGAGAACGAAGACGACGACGACGACGACGGCGAACAGTTGGGAGAAAACTGTGCTGGTAACACTACATTACAAAATAATAAATCGCCTGGAAAGAAATCTTGGATATCTTTTCGTCGACAAAAATGAAAATATTGGAGGATTTATACTATCATCCACAATATCAGGCGTCATACGGAGGCCTCGAAAAACTTGTACGCGCTACAAAAAACAAGTTATCGCGTAAAGAGGTTTTAAATTGGTTAAAAAGTCAAGATAGTTTTAATCTTCATCGGCAAGTCAGAAAACGTTTCAGAAGAGCACAGTATAACATTGATAATGTGGATGATTTGTGGGAGGCAGATTTGGTGGACTTACAGTCTTTAAAAACATACAATGATAATTATTCAAACATTTTAGTCGTAATCGATGTGTTTAGCAAGCATGCTAATAGTAAGTAATAATCGTATACCGATTTGCCTGCAAACTGACAAAAGGAAAGAATTTATCTGCGTGAGCTTTCATAAGTTTCTTCAAGATCATGAAATAAAGTTTAGAGTTGCACGTGATCCTACTGTCAAAGCCGCAGTTGTCGAGCGTTTTAATCGCTCTCTCAAAGAGCTTATGTGGCGATACTTTACTTACCGAAACACTCACAGATATATTGATATCCTTCAATTACTTGTAACATTCTACAATAATACACGTCATTCTAGTATTGGTATGCCGCCATCGCATATTACCCTAGAGAATGCATCCATTGCACGAAAAAATTTACAACGACGGTATTTCAACAAGGATAAAAAGAAAAACCCTAAATATAAGGTTGGTGCTATTGTACGCATCAGTCGTGCGCGTGGCACCTTCGAGAAAGGATATGAATCGGGATGGAGTGAGGAATTGTTTGTTATTAAACGGGTTATAACGTGGAGAACATATTCGCCTGTTGTGTACGAGTTGGAAGATTTGGCTGGTGAAGTCATTGATGGACTTTTTTATGAACAAGAATTAGCAGATGTCAAGAATAAAAATGTGCACAAGGACGAGTTTATTGTCGAAAAAGTAATTCAAACACGTGGGAAAGGTTCTAAAAAACAAGTTTTGGTCAAGTGAGCTAGATATCCTGATAAATTCAATTCTTGGATACCTGCTTCTGAAATAAAACGTCTGAAATATTATCCCAACAATACAATCACGCATTTCACAACACAATTGCCTCAAGAAATTCATTTACAAGGGCGTTGGGCAGTTGCTCTTACAGAGATTCAATTTCCACGCTCATTTCTTCATGTACGACCCTGGGAAAGTGTATTAGAAAATCGGCTTGTTCTCATGTTCAACGACGATCCAGATCCAGAATTTCCCGAGCAAAAGTATGATTTCTTTGATAAATAAAGTGGTGATCAGCTGAATGGTAAAGATATCGTGGACATATTTAAATTACCGAGAATATATCATCTTCGAGGTGGGTTACCTAAAAATTGTTATAAAACAGAGACAAAAAGACAAGAAATTCTCACTGGTACGTGGTTAAAACCAATAGTAGCATTTTTTCCGTCAGGTGTCTATGAGTCTGTGAATGACTTAGCGTGAGCAATTAATAGTATGCCAGAAGTCAGCGAACACGTCCGTTTAAAACATGACCAGCTGAACAATAAGTACGTTACAGTGGAAAAAATTTGTAAAGATGACTTAAACGAGTTGGTAGCCATTTTCTTGTAATCAGTGAGAAAATATCGCGCATTCTCGGCTTTGCACCTGAAACGCTGTTACCGACAGATTCTTACATGGCTTGTCAACCAGCGAGTCTCACAAATGGACTACCTTAAAAACTCTTTGTCTATTGCGATATTTGTAAACCACGCATCGTTGGAGATGTAAAATCACCACTTTTAAGAGTTGTGTCTGTTGATTCGAAAAAATATACATTTGGCTCCACACAGGTGTCGGCTTTTTCAGCACCTCATTACATACCTCTACTACATACAGGCTTTCGGACCATCGAAATCGATATAAGGGACCATCTTGGACTTCCGATACCATTTGTGATTGGATCGTTGACAGTGACAATTCATTTTAAACGAATAGACTAGTTGCGATGTATTCTTCATTAAACCAAAAATGACTCTATACGACAATTATTACACGAATCAAGTTGGTGGAGGAGGACTTTCACAAATTTATATTGGATCTCCCTACCAAAGAGGACATGGAATTGGCAGTTTTCTCGGTGGACTCTTTCGTCGTGTTCTGCCGTTTTTGACTCGTGGTGCACGCGCAGTCGGTAAAGAAGCGCTACGCACGGGCATCAATTTCATTGACGACTTGGAACACAATATTCCACTAAAAAGTGCCGTGAAAACACGTATTGGAGAATCTGGACAGAACTTAAAGAAACGTGCTGTGGAGAAGGTACAAAACCTTATGAGAGGTTGAGGGTATAAATCGCTGCTCAAGAGACAGAGACTTCAGTCAATCGGTGAACTCGGTGCATCGAGTATCATGGGTAAAGTTGACAGCAACTCAAGAAAGAGGAAGAGGAAGACAAAGAAAGTAAAGAGATTGTCAAAAGGCAAAAGGAAGAAGAAGAAGTAGACGAAAGGAAAGAAGATTAAGCGTAAAACGACTGTAAAAAGACGTACAAAATCAAAGAAAAAGAGCATTCTAGACATTTTCGGAAATAAATAATAATTTACGAAAAATTTCTTTCTTACACTCGCACTCGTGTGAATGCTTGAAATCAGAGCTTGATCTATTTTCTCTACCACCAACTCAAACGTCGATAGAAGGTTCTCTGTGGGTTCACTACAAACCTATTTCATCACTCACTGAGATTCACCCATAGAATTTATCGTTCCTGGCAACGGAGATGAGTACATTGATTTACCACATACCATGCTGAATCTCAAGATAGCATTACATGCACCAGATCAATTTTTAATCAGGTGGATGTATACTTTAATCAGAAACTAGTATCACCACCAAATAATGCTTATGCTTACAGAGCATGCATTGAAACATTACTTAACTATGGACCAGCTGCGAAATCAAGCCATCTTACAGCGTCTTTGTGGGTAAATGATAGCCCCGGGCAGATGGAAGCTATTGCTGAGGAAAATAAGGGGCTTAAGCTCCGTCGCGCATATTTTGGTGCTGGAAAAAAAATTGACTTGATTGGTCATATACACTGTGATGTTTTTAATCAGGATAAATTTCTGTTGAACGGTGTAGAGCTTCGCCTTCGTCTCGTACGTTCTAAAGATGCTTTCTGTCTCATGGATCCTACGGGTCAGGCATCAATCCATATTGAAAAAGCCACTCTTTTAGTTCGTCGAGCAAAAATTAGTCCTGCTATTTTACTTGCACACGCAAAAGCACTAGCTCAAGGGACAGCCAAATATCCCATTACTAGAGTAGAAGTGAAAGCACTAACCATTCATGCTGGTACACAGAGCGAGACTTTTGATAATGTAGTGCTTGGACAACTATCCAAAAGAATAATCATTGGATTTGTCGACAATGCAGCATACAACGGAAACGCCACGAAAAACCCGATCAATTTTCAAAATGTGGATGGCATGCAGATCCCATCGAAACCTATTCAATCAGATTTTACCAAAAATAACCTCTACGTTGAGGCATACCACTCACTGTTCACTGGATGTGGTATTCATTTCCTCAATGAAGGAAATAATATGGATCGTGATGATTATGTACATGGAATCTGTCTTTTTGCGTTTGATCTTACACCAGACTTATCAGCACACTGCTACTCACATTGGAATCTTGTGAAGCATGGCTCTTGGAGAATAGAAGTTCGTCTCGAGGAAGCACTTGCACAAACTATCAATTGTCTAGTTTATGCAGAGTACGACAATGTCTTGGCAATTGACGGTGCAAGGCAAGTTATTGCAGACTATAGCAATTGATTTGACGCAACAAAGGATTCGACCAGTTCGAACATGTATGGAATCCAGTTTTGTGACAAAGGAAGCGTCTCTAAACCGGTTTGAGTACGTCAATACAGGACACTAAACGCCCACGTGCACACCTGTCAACGGTTCCCATTTATACAAAAGACGCACGGCTGAGCTTGTTTAAACACATCGAAACTTGAAAAATACATACCCTCAAACACACCTGCCTGCCAACGGATTTTTCGTGTGGAAGGGGAAAGCTGTATATCTACAACCTATATAAGCCGGCAATCTTCAGACGTAACCCGAAACTGTTAAAGAACACTTGCATCGTCTTAAATCGTTCTAATCATATAGTTTTTCGTCGCAGTCCTCGTCCTCTTTGTGGAATCTGCAATATGGTTGACTATGTAATCGAAATTCAAGGTTTTCGGGATCTTGATGACAATTTTCTACCAAAGGAGGTAGCTATCGTCACACTGGACCTGTGTAAAACAACAAAACAATTGGCTCTGAAGATTCTATCATGGGATCGAGTGGTTCGAAGGAGACATTTCCATGAAGTTTCTCTACTCCAATCTTCGAGATGAGGCTAAATCTGCAGCAACAATTTACACACGTGGGCGCGAAAAAGCTAAACTACTACACAGAATAATGAGTAGGCAAATTATTAACCTAGAAGAACTGACATGTCCTACATTCAAACAACTGCCAGACAAACGAGAATATTGTTTTCATCATGGAATCAAAAAGGAGGAGGATTACGCCTGTGCTCTCAATATTGCTATGAGAATCAAACGGTGGCTCGGTAAACAACGACAAGAAAAGGTACGATTATTGAACAACAACAACAACAACAAAAGAACCAACAAACCATCTAAAAAAAAACAATTCCTGTTAAATAACACATCGAGGACGAGGACTGCTATCGACGGAAAAGATAAAAAACCAGTGTCTCCTATATTTGCATCCAGTTCGCCATCACACGCATACGAAGACGTATGGACGGACAATGAACAGCCTACAAATTCTGCAAGTGCTTCAACTGACGGGAGCCCACACAATCGGTGTGTACCCGGCTGATCAAATACCGAAAACTTTGACACGTCCTGCTGCTATCGTTATCAACACAGATGACCACACAAAGCCTGGCTCGCATTGTGTCGCCATCTTCGTCGGCAGCTCAGGCAGAGGAATATACTTCGACAGTTACGGTTTACCGCCTCTTATTCCTCAACATCTTCATCGTTTATGAGGAAACTGTACCCTCTTCAGGTGGAACACGAAACTGCTCCAGAGTGCCTCTTCGAACGTGTGTCGTCAGTTTTTGCATTATGTTTCTGCATTGTATGTGTAGTGGGTATTCTTTGCGCGAGTTTAATGCACTTTTTACCAATGATCTCGTAAAGAATGATCAAATTGTGGTGCGATATTATAAAAAACTTTTGGCTAAACATAAACTGACTTGTAAAAAAATGTATCAGGAAATGAAAATGGTGGCAGCGGCGGTAGTCACTGTGCATGCTCACTGCATAGCTGCAACCGTCTCGAATCTTGTGTACAGGCATGTTCTTCGAAACTTGCTACTTTGTATCTATTTTAATCAATGTTTGTTTTATCACATATAAGGTAGAATTATTATATAACATTTGCTTCATCGATTTTATCTCTTTGCTCTTTTATGCAAAAGAATATTGCGCCTACTCTCCTTGGCTGAGAGAGTATATTCTTTTGCTTTTATTGTGTCTCTGTTTATAATTCTTTTGTAAACATTATTTTAAGTATTCGTCTCCCTCATAGGCTAAGAGTTTTTTGTGGAATACATACATGTTTTAGATTTTCCTCTGCGTCTAAGACCTGTTCTAATATCTAAGTTGGTATCCCTGTATTACTTATTTTTGTGTTGCTTCATTCGCATATATGTCTGTCTTGTCTCGTCTCGTGTACATATTATTGTATCTTTATTTTAATCTTATATAAGTAACAATACATGTGTGTTCTTTAGATCTAGATTTTTTTTTTGTTGAAAAAAAAAATAAATGAAATGGTGAAAAATTGAAATAAATGTTGTCTTAATTTCAAACAATCCTTTTTCAATCTGAATAGCATGTAATATTAGGATAATTAGTTTGCGTTGTGATTACTTCTCGCCTTTTCCAACTCGATGAGCGACTACCTCTACTCTTGGACTAAAAGGGAGGAGCGAGGCCACTCCCCTTTTCGAGGCGAAACATTTCAGGTTCGCAAAGGGAGGGGGTGTGGCCCCCTCCCCCTTTTCCAACTCTGATACATTCATTCGATGGGAGGGGGTGGCCCCCCTCCCCTTTTCCAGCTGAGAATCATCCATTCGATGACATCATGTGTGAACCCTCCCCTTTTCCAACTCAGAATAACTCATTCGATCAATTAGTATAAACGCCATTTTGTAATGAAGCCACATTTCTAATTAACGCCATTCTGTAATTAGGTCACGCCCCTAATTACCGCAATTTGGTCATTAGGCCACGCCCCTCAACCAATCAGGGCAGCCCACGCCCTTTCCCCTACCCCCGCCCCTCCTTTTAGGTTACGCCTCTCGACCAATCACAGGCCGCCCTATGTCTCAAGTTATCTACTCGCGGTAAATTACAATTATGGCCACGCATCACAACCATCAGATGGGTGGTCACAGGGCACGATGAAATCATAACGACAGGTTGGCGAAACCCTCGTATGTCTTGAGGACACGAAGCGACCCAAGGACGACAGCTTTCTGCATCCATCTCGCAAGTGCCTTGGCATATTTTTGGCACGCGGGTATCGCTTTAAGGTTACAAACCAGTGATAGTTTCGCACCTCCAAGAGCAGCTATTACAAGGACAATTACTTGTACCGAATATTTTGGGTACAGTCGTTGCAGCTCCCTTTTAAGGTCTTGACACCTCTCCTCCTTTTCTTTCTCCTTGGCAGTGATGTTGTATTCGAACGGAGCCGAGATTTCGATCACGAATATAGTTCGTTTCGCGAAGTGTTGGAGAACGATGTCAGGCCTCAAGCGTGCAACGGAGACTGCTGTCCGAAAATCATACTTTCAGAAAATCTAGCACTTCTCGTTTTGGACAATTGACTCTATCCCGTCGGAGCGTTTGGCTCGGCAGGGTCGCGGCCAACACCGTAAGAGCGAAAAAATGGTACACAAGCACTCTTAGGGCCGCATTATGTCTGTAGATATACGTCGCTCCTGCGTGGGTGGGACACCCCGATAGTATGTGTCCTAGGTATGCAGCGTGTGCATGACACGCTCTGCACCTATCGCTGAGAACTTCTTGACGTAAAATGCGGTCACGGTATGCTAGGGTGGAAATGACACTGCCCTGACATGCGAAAATAAAACCCTCTGTACCTGAATTAGGCCCTGATGATCTGATTGCTCCTTCGACAAGGACTGTTTTTCTACATTTCTGTGAAAGTTTTCGTGCATTTTCTTGTCGAGTAGCTGTTGGTGAAATTTTGCAACCTCTGCTTTCTTTACTTCGGCTTTTAGAAGTGAAGCATCTAGATGTTAAAATTCAGGCCAAGGGTCTCGACCGCTTGCTCCGCGGATTTGTAAAGGAACGCTCCTTCGCCAATCATCTCGTGGTTCCTGACCATTTTTAGGAGAAGATCTCTGCCATTCGCAATGATGTAAGCTGTACTTAGAGCAATTCGGTTATGAAGACAATGGAGATTCAGAAGTCTGCGTCCGCCTTGACGGCGTGAAATGTATAGTCGCGGAACTGATGAATGGATATGCAAGCTTCTATGCATATGCATGATCTTACGTGTGGTGATATCAAAGGCCGTGAGCTCATTCTTTGTCCATTTAACCACCCCAAACGAGTAGAGTAGAACCGGGACGGCAAGCATGTCAGTCGCAGATACCTTGTTCAAGGCCGACATATCGGAAGACCAAATCTGTCGAAGAAGATGCTTGTATCTGCTTCGGAGAGACACATTCACTGATGTTACGTCCTGAATATGGCTTTGAGGCACGCCCGGGTATGTATAGGTCTCTCCAGTATTAAGATGTCTAATAACACTTATATCCACAAGCCCAGGGTCCTTGGGAACGCCAGTAATCTTTCCTTTCTTCAGATTAATGTTGGCGCACTTGTCCAATCCAGAGTCCATCCCGATATCTCCTGTGTACGTCTTGACGACATTTATAGCAGTTTGAAGTTTGCTTTTACCAGAGGCATAGATCTTCAGAACATTCAATATAAAATACATGAGTGACCTTATGCTCGCGCTGATTAGTGTCGCCACAGAGGTATCCAGAAGAACTTCGTAGTGCGAGAGATAGAGACAGAAGTGTGATGCAGAAAAGCAAAGGGCTCATGGTATTGCTCTGTAAGACGCCCCTCTGGAAGGTGACGTTGTTCGTTGTCACACGATAATTTCCAGATGAGATAGTAAATCTAGTTTTCCAAAGAGGCATCAATCTCTCTATGCATCTCACTATGGGTGGATGCACCTTCAAGCTTTCCAACAGACAGATGGTAAGTCTGTGAGAGGTTGAATTGAAAGCTTTCCGGTAGTCAAACCAGGCGATTGACAGGGCGCGCTGATGGGCTGCAGCGCCTTTACAGACGCACCTGTCAATTAGCAGGTTCTCTTGACAGTCCGCTACACCTTTTTCCGAGCCACGTTGTTCGTACATCTTTCGCCATGTCGGTTTAATTCTTTGAACAATCCTCTCGTTTAGGACAGCTGTAAAGATCTTATACAGTGTGTTCCAACAAGTTATTGGCCTGTAATTTTCTGGGTTGGACAAGTTGACTTTTATCGATAGGAGTATAGTGCATCCTAACACCAATCACTGCGGAATGGTCGTTTCCGACTTTAGATATGAGGTATATATGTATATATTTTTTAATGATTGATCAATGTATGGGTTGCGATGGATTGTCCATGATGAAGATAGGCCCGCCAAATATGCATTTTCTATTAATGTTTGCAATCACACATTTGTAATAAAGATTATTATAGAAGATACAATATGTTACTTCGAAGAGAAAAGTAAATTCATTCATTCGTGATTTCACAACATTCTCTTGTGAAATTTGTATTCCATTTTCATACTTCAGGTGAATCTATTGCTCGTAGGACTTATCTTTATTTCAATTTGTAATTCAATGTAATAGCATGTGATTTTTGAATTAATAAATACTATATTTGGTGATGCCTATCGATTTTAAACCATTCGCGTACGCAATTTTTTTCATTCCCACACTTATGAAGTATATTTTCAATAATTTAGGTGAGCTTTTTTCTTCAATCACTAACAAATCTTTATTTGTTGAAAATTTGTCTCTTTGGCCTTAAACATCTTTTTTTCAACATGAAATTTCATCATTTTTGAATGAAATATCAACTGTGGCACAAATGAATGATCGAATTTTGAAAATTTAATTTAGTATCTAGTATTTGAGTGCAAATCCTCAAAGAAAATGACTACTTGGTCAAGGAAAAATCGGGCAAATTCAAATATGAAGTCCCATATCATATTATTTATGGATATCATAAATTTCGTATAGCACCAGGGGGGGGGGGGTCTAGAAATATTTTGCTTGAGTTCATTACTGGGGGAAAGGGTGATCTTGGAAAGGGCCTATGGTCTGGGTATTTTGGACCTCCGCTGTCAGTTAAGGGTTAAAAAATTATTTAAGAATAATTGTATTTTTACATTTTTTTTTGAAACAACGAAAAGTATACAAACTAAAAGATAACACATGTACAGAATTTTTTACAAAAAGTACTACCTCTTTTTCATTGTGAAATGTTGCATCGGTTACAAAGGAAAAAAAGTAGGGTAGGCCATCCTGCAGCAGATATATATATATATATATATATATACCATTAAACCATTTCCCTTTCAGGGTAGGCGTGACACTACCCGATTCGGGTAGTGTTTCTAGGTTTTTCTTGTAGTTATAAATAACTACAAGTGTGGGCTCACCACACCCACCATGTGCCAACAGCACTCATGTCAGTATTCTTGAATGGTCACCCATCCAAGTACTAACCGCGTCCAACGCTGCTTAACTTCAGTGATCTGACGAGAACTGGGTTTTTCAGCGTGGTATGGCCGTTGGATAATAATGATTGGATAGATAATGATCATTAATTTAAAATACTACTGTATGTAAAAGAATTAATATAGTGTAATCAATAGTCCAGATATAATATAATACGTGGTAATATATTAAAATTATAATGCATTATTGAACTAATATTTGTCCTTATAATAATTGATGATTATCTACTCAGAAGCATTGTCTACTGTAGGTTAGTCTCCCTTATACTTACACATAAAAATTTCTGGCCTTTGGAATGGTTTCGTTTGTATGAAACTGACAGGATGCCGTTTTTTATGAGCAGAAACTTTGTGAAAATATGGGGAAAAAAATAAAAAGGTTGGATTTTCCTAAAGGGGTTTCCTGAAAGTCCCAGGTTTTTTGCCTTTTGCATTCTTTTTTTGCAGTTGCTTATTTTATGCATTATACAATTTCACAGTATTTTCACTGTATTTAAAATTTTAAGGTATAAACTTATAAACCCTAGTCTATCCACACGCAAAGGTCACGGTGTTCCAGTCCCGGCTCTTCTGCGGCAACCTGGATCAGTTCCTAGCCCATCAAGTGTTAGGCCTAGCAAGATGTGCTGGGGACAAAATGCAGAAAGAATTAGTAACATAATATGATAAAGGAAGATAAATGCGAATAAAAGGGCTGCAATGGTTAGCTACCAGTCTAGGAAAGATCTATTCGAAATTGGGGACAAGGATACAGTAACCGAAAGAAGCAGAGATAAGGTTGGTAATAGGCGTGCACAAATAAATGTAATGTATAGTTTTTGGTGACAATAGTATTTTCCAAACTAATTCTAACCTAACAGAACCGTGTCAATACCTTCATGTCCCTGCTGTATCCAGACGACAGCGACGAGGATGATTACGCCTATAATAATAACAGAAAATAGTATGAAGAACGGCAAGATGGGCGTAATGAAGGAGATGTCAACGAGAAGACCTCCGAGAAAAGGAAACTACTATGCCGATCTCCAGATCGAGAGTACAGACACCAGTGGTTTCTTATACAAATCTTTCTCCCATCCTTGACGGAATCCAGAAAGTAAGTACAGAAGTAAGGTTGGATAGAAATACAGAGATTCAAGAGGGTAGGGATAATTTATGTAGCAGATGAAATAGAAAATTTTACACTTGTATATTAAAATAAGGAAAAACAAGAGGAAGATGTTCATATTAACGAAATACACGTAGAAAAGAATCGAACGGATAGACGCAGGCTACAGATTGATAAAAGGTCAAGTTTTTTGCAAATATTTTTGAAAGGTCTGTGCGAAAATCACTTGCTTACAGTTTTTTAACTTGAAAGGAATCAAGAAACATGCTGGAAGCGATTCCAAAGCTGATTCCAATTGTCCGCCACAGAATTATCCGCGAATCAGTGCAAATAGCACTCATCAATGGAATAGTTGAGGATGAATTTGAGAAAGAGATCTTGAGAGTGGAGCTGAAACTTTCGAAATTGACGGGCTTGCGTCCATGCTCAAAAAAAAAATCTACGCGCTGCATCGAATCTGCTGTTCAAGAGAAAAACTTATGTAAGTGTAACCTGAGTCAAACCAAAAATATAAACAAAATTTTTGCGTTCACATCACACATTGTCTTTAGGCATACCACATAATATGCTATCATGACGAATCGTCACTTATTTAGATTCATCCATTTTAGGTCCGAAATGAAGGAGGTGAAAGAAAAAAGTGTGCTCTTCACCAATACGTTCGATCTGAGCGAAAATACTAGAAAACGACTCACCAATGAAGGCGTCACAAAATTCTTGTATGAATTCTACCGTATAAGTGGAAATATACAATCAATATACATATTAAAATAGGCAAATAAATGTAATGGAAATCAATTTCTATCATAAACGTGCTGGGTCCTTTCATGAAAACAATTTTTTTTCTGACTTAGTAGCTCGTCAAGGTTTTTTTATTCACATTGAGACAGAAATGGTGGAAGAGAGATGCAGAAACCTCGTAAAGACGGGCGAAGACGCAATAGTGAGCGGTGAGTGGCTTAACGTGGAGAAAAAAATGCTCATATTTTGGATGGCCATGTGCTATAGGGACCGAGCACAGTATTCGGTGAAGTAAATTCACTTCGACTGAAGGAAATGTTTTCAATTCATTAAAAAGGTAAACAATATTTTTTCTCCTAAATTCTTAGATGTACCTTCTTTTAAGATCTTCAAAGTGGCTACAGAAGAACTTCAGTCAGTGTCATAACTATCTAGCAATAATTTCACACAAAAACCCAGGGTGTCAATAGGGTATCAATAGGCTCAATTTGATGCTTGGGCATTTTGTGTGTTCTAGTAGACTGGGCTAAGAAAAAAATGGTTTATAATGCTTGAAAAAAGTAATGTACAAAAGCCATTTTCTCGCACTGATAAGTTGTTTGAAATTTATACTTTTGATATAAAATATGAGAGAAATGATTGTCCAATTGTGATTAGTTAAGAATAGCTGCTTTTTGATTATTATTTTAACAATTTTTATGAACAAGTAAACAGTTTTTGTATATCACAATAAATAGGCTCCATTTTTTAGCAGATACAAAAAAATATTTCTTGCACATTTTTTTTAAATTGACAACCGTTAATTATTTAAACAACCTTTATCAACAAATGTACATCTTTAACATTATTTCATAAAAAGCTGAATGCTTTTTTGCGGAACAGAATCAAAATATATTGCCAGTGACTCCTACCTGTAATTCTGTTCAAATTGATAAAAAATAATTATTATTTAAACAATGTTTATGAATAAATGCACACTTTAACCTTTTTTCAAGAAGAGGCTTCATTTTCTTAGCGGAGTGAACTAAAAATGTTCTTTCAATTCATCTGTGCAATGATACATTTCCAAGGAATACTTAATCATTTGAATAATTATACATGTCCGCCATTTTTGTATAAAAGGCTTATTTTTTACGTGGGAAAAACTAGAAATTTCTCATAAATGACTCCTTCCTTTCATGTTTGTCTAATTGACAGGAGCTGTTGATTATTGCATCTAAATTTATAAATATATATTCAGTTTCACTATTTTTCCATATTAAATATGAATTTTTTCGCGGAATCAACAAGAAATTCCTTCCTTAACCTGGGAAAAAGGCAATCTTTTTTTATTCCTTTTCTTGGCCACCTTAAAATTATCGGAAATTGATGTCCACTCGCATACTCTTTCATGACATGTTGGAAATGATTTTGCAATAAGTACTCTAGAAAAACTTTGTATTTAAAGCTATAATTTAATGTTCAATATTGCCATTTGGACACTTTTCAGATATCTAGGTATCTGTTCATCTATATTATTTTTACATTCTCATTCTAATGAGAAGGTATTGGTTTTATGTAAAATTTGACATAGTCGGTTTTCATCAAATCTCCACGTTTTGAGACCCCCTGAGCTAGAAAAAACGATTTTTACGAAGGTGTCTGTCTGTCTGTCTGTCTGTCTGTCTGTCTGTCTGTCTGTCTGTCTGTCTGTCTGTCTGTCTGTCTGTCTGTCTGTCTGTCTGTCTGTCTGTCTGTCTGTCTGTCTGTCTGTCTGTCTGTCTGTCTGTCTGTCTGTCTGTCTGTCTATCTGTCT
>CAKNYM010049042.1:72115-85920 GCA_932195095.1 Andricus curvator
TGTCTGTCTGTCTGTCTGTCTGTCTGTCTGTCTGTCTGTCTGTCTGTAGCCACGATAACTTTCGAAAAAATGATCAGATTTGATTGAGCTTTGGCACACTTTTTTATGGCCGAAAAATAGAGAACGAGTTCGTTAACCAGCTATTTTGGATGAAAATCCAAAGAGTGAGCACATTTTGACAATTTTTGAGACCACTTTTTTGGAAGATTTAAAAATTCTATGTACGGTTATTAGTAGTACGCAAAATGACGAACAAAATATTCTCATGACTTTTTGTGATAAAAAAAAAATTACTGGAGTTATAGCATTTTCAAAATTCCAAAAAACAAACGAAAATGAACATTTTAAGCCGAAAAACGCACGATATGAAAAAATGTCAAGAGTAGAAAAACGTTCATTTCTACACACCCTATAATATTTTCATAACAACTTTTTGAAGTTTTTGAAAAATAAAAAATTCAAATTTTGATCGCACAAAAAATTAATGAAAAATCAAAAAAGCCATTTTGCTGTCAAACTATGCAAGATACCAGAAAAGATCATCTCACCAAAATTGTGCACCTAAAAAAGATCTACAAATTTTTTATCATTCACTTTTTGATATGACGCGTAGTTTTTGTTTTATTCGTAAAAAACAGCATTGACAATAGAAAAATCAAATTTTCAGACGAATATTACCAGCTACGAAAAAATGACCAAAACAAAATTTGTTCATCCAAGGAAGAGGTACAAATTTATTGTGACTCATGTTTCGATAGGATGCGTGGTTTTTGTTTTATTCGTGAAAATAACATTGACAGTAAAAAAAATCAAATTTTTGAAAAAACCATGCAAGGTACGAAAACATATAAATGAACAAAAATTGTGCATTCAAAAAAGACTTACAAACTCGTGATCAATTTTTGTGGTAAGAATATATTCAAAATGAAAAAATTAACTTTTTTGATAAACGGCACAAGCTAAAATAAAATGTTAACTAATAAAATTTGTCGCCTGAATTATGTCATTACTTTTCATTTGAAATCAAATACAAATTTAGTAATTTGTATATGAAGAACATATAACACGAAGCACAAAGTGCGCGCTCAGTGTATTTACCAAATCGCACGCCGTAAGTGCGCTCAAACTTTTTTGTTTCTATCATACGGTTCAAATGATTTTCAAATCAAATATCGAGCGCGGTGCGCGAGTGTCTGGATGAGAATGTGTTCCTTAAGGTCGATAGAACCTTGAGTAAATAAAGTTCCTTTTCAGTCTAAAATAAAAACAAATTCAACAATCACTTAATATGTAGAGGTTTCGATAATTTTATAATATTTGCAAACAAACTTTTTCTTTTCATCGAAGTCGAACACGAAGTTCAAAAATCTAGAGGAGCCTAGCGTAAAGCGCGATGCAAATACGCCCGAGCGCGTAGCGCGAGGTGAATACATAATCGAGCGCGAAGCGCGAGATAAATATATGATCGAGCGCGAAGCGCGAGATCCAACAGTCGCGCGCCTTAGGCGCGCTCAAACTTGCGAGCGAAGCGAGCCGCGCGCGAAGCGCGCCATGAGAATGTGCCCGCGAAGCGGGCAGATTTTTTTGTTTTAAATTCATCCTTGAAGAAAGCTTACTTTATCACAAACAGATACTGCAAAAATAGAAAGAATAGCTAGATAATAAGTGCAAAAAATATCGTACTGAATGTCTGGCTATTTCATTTTTGTATATAAGTACCTACCAAGTTCTACCACGACGAGAAAAGAAATGATTTCGGAGAACTGTTTAGCTTTTTATTTTTAATGTTAATTTCAACATTAATTATAATTTCGATTACTTAGATCAATAATTTTCTTTTAACCTGTAATGAAGGGCTAAAGCCCGTTATTCCCCTAAACAGCCATGTACACAACGAATGAACTTTTTCTAGACAGATTTATGTAGGATACTAACAACTTTTTGTCTTCTTCCAGAAAATTACAAGGGCAGAGAAAAATCTTAAGAGAGAAAGGGCTTCAAATTTTATAAAGAAGGAAGTAATCGGCTTACTGGGCATTGTGAGTAGATATAAACATATTGTGAAGTGCAAAGAGGCCGATGCAACCACTTGGAAAGATAAAGACGATGGTTTAAACCAAATTAGTCTTGACTTCAACGCTGCTCATAGTATAACACTCAGGTCTAAAAAAAGCTTAAAAAGTAAATTTGACGGATTAAAAAAAAAGTTACACGGAAAGTAGCACCGGTTAGAAAAGAAATCAGAACAACTGGTGTAGGAGAAGTTGATGCTCCAGAATTAACATTAGCTGACAAGAAGCTACTGGCCATGGTGCCAACAGCAATATCAGGCCCAGATTCAATAAATGATTATGATGAAATTGACAGAGCTGTGGATTCGCAGGATGCAATAGAAGAATCGCAAGATATTGAGGATAAATAAAACCTCTGTAATAATTCACATGATGAGGAAACGGTGTTTCCATTAGAATATTTACAAGAGTATGAAGATGTAGTGACACCGCCGGTGTCACCAGAAGCGGTCATGCAAAAGGAGCATATTGTTGCAGGGAAAACAAAGAAGACATTGAAAAACTTTCCGGCGGAGAAATTTCTTGCGAGGACAAAATTAAATAAACGCAGTTCTACCGATGAGAATGAGCCGCAATGTTTAACCAGTTTGCCGAGAAGTGCAAAGAAATTCAAGGGAGACGAATATAAAATTTTCGACAACGCAAACTATACTCCTAAATGAAATATTCATTGGGCAAATCACGAAGCAAAATATTTCAGAAAACCCAGAAATCCCTTGTTACAAATGTCACAAATTGACAAAAATACCAAGACTGATAAGCGCAATTCGTTGCCAGAGAGTATAGGAAAAGTGTCTTAAAAAATGACATTAGATTACTAACTACTCTTAATTCAACAAGATATGCTAAGTAAACAGGAACAGGAGAGTATTAGAATAAACGTTCTTGAAGTAAAATTAGAATTTAGGATGGCTGAATTAGAAGCAAAGGAATTGCAGTTGAAAAACATCCAAATGGAGTTGAAAATGAAAGAAAATCAAGGGGCTGCTATGAATTACTGTAAGTATTTAAATCATTCTCCTTGTGCACTATTAAAAAAGAATTAAATATTAATAATAATCCTTATTTTTTGTCCGCGAGTGCTCCGAAAATAAAAAGAGAATTTTTTCATTAGGGGACGTTGAGGAAGAATCATGAAAAATCGAATCTACGTTCCTTACCTGATGCCAAGAAAATGCTGAATACTGAATATTATGGTTTTGAGTACAATTTAATCAGATTTAAGGATTTTAAAAGTTTCAAATTCTTCTGCATATATTTTATATACATGTTATAGTAATTTGAAATTGCTCAATTTTGAAAATGTCAATTCAAAGTTCTTTAATTTTGAATGCTTTAAAGATTAGCTTCAATTTTATTGTTGTTTGAAAAAAATGAGGCAGTGAGAGACCTAAAAAAATACTCTATTCTAGCAATTTGGCAAACCCTAATAATCATTCTTTATGTTTTCGAAAAATAACTATTGCAATCTCTCTAAATTGTACAATGGACAATTCATTATGTATTTATCGAAAGAGACCAATAAAACTTGCATCTGGTGAGTCATTATTTTATGATGGTATGACTGTTATGAGGGGCACAAATTTTTCCAGATGATGCGGAAACTTGCATAATACTTGAGTAATCGCTTTTCATATAAAAATATCATTGTTATTCAACCTTATCTCTACCGAGGCTTGAATGTAGATACAGCCATTAGTGTGAAAGAGACGCTCTTCTGCCTTATCTACAATGTGTTCCACTCACACTGACACTTCCATTATACTGGGATGATCATGCTCCAATTCTGTATATTGGGAAATATTATCTAGAATATTTATTATTCACTGTGTTAATGACTCTCATTGTAAAACAGTATCATTTAAATAGACAATGAAGATCGTCAGCTGTACTCTGTTCACAGCGTTAGCCGTTTTTCTTGATTCTATTGGTAAATATACAACAATATAATATTGTATCTATAATTTTAAGTGCATTTGAAACATTATCCCGAAGCTAAGCTGAAAATGCTCTCGTGAAAGTTATACGTGGCATTCGAAGTAAAATTCCACGTGTTCAACAATCCCATATGGTTGATTGTCAAATTGGCGGCAGACTTGATGTCCTAGTATTATAAAACTAATGTGGAGCCATTTACAAATTTTCGACTCATTTCAAAAATACTTCTTCGCGAAATATTTAGTTTGATTTTTTTCTATTTTTTTTCTATTTTTGTTCAATTTAATATGAAACTAATGCAAGCAAGGGCTCCGCGCTCGACACATTGTCATAATATCCAAGGGAAACCCTGTACATTGTCGCTTAGTTTCATAGTCGGAATCGACCCAGAAAGTTCCGAGATCCAAACATGCCAGACCAGAAACGAAACCACAGCCAAGATCCGTGGACTTGTTCCGGGCCGGAATGCTTCCAATGCGGAACGTTCCAAGCATTTGTGACATCCTACCTAAAGAGTCTGATCTCTAATGATCGAAATTGGTCACAGAATTAGTCAACCCTAATCTTTCCGCGACTTAACGTATGTTGGGATGAGGACAAGCCAAATGAGTTTAAACGGGAATTTTCAATTAATAAATTTATTAAAGAATTTAATAAAGTGGCGCAGTGACCTAGTGATGGCTGAGGGCGACAGCAAGAACTCCGATCTTCCTTATTAGCCCCAACCTTTGAAAAAAGGAAGCCCGTGATTTTTAAGGTCTTTTTGAAAGGGTTTGAGCGTAAGTTCTTTAAAATGTGACTTACCAGTTTATGTTTTTATTATTCTCTTTGATCGTGGTAGGTGGTGTTGGAGGCTCGTTAAATGACAAAGTTGATGAAGAGAATCTGGAACCGCAATTTCCAAGGTTGTGGAATGTGGGTTGATTTTCAAGGGCTGGATCTACTAGTAGTTGATGATTTTGATGATTTCGTACTCTCTGATTCTTATGCTAGATAATTATTCCATTATTCAAGAGCACTCACATACCCTATCACTCAATTAAAATTCGCTTCACAGTCAATTTGCGGTAATTCGTTTCTTTTAAATAATGATTTTGATACATCATCTCTAGGCTCTCCGCCTGTAGAAATGAAAGAGGCGTAGTTGTTCTTTCGCATTGTGAGCTGGTCTCGGCAATCGACTATATCGCGTACGGCTTTCGTGTTTCCGGTCGGCAGGTTTTTCTTCGCAGGGGGCGGTTCTGGTGGCGGACGGTTTTCGTCATTCGTTTTCCTAAGTTGTAAATCTTTTGCTTGAGTATTTATATCTGGTAACAATCCTTGTTCGAGTTCATCAGAAGATTCTTCTTCCGTTTCGTCTAAAAGATAATTACCTTCAATTTCCTGAAAATCAGAATCATCTAAAGAATAATGTAACTCTTTATTTTCGTTCAAGAAATCTTTTTTGAATTTAGTATCAGAATTAATTACATCTTCTTCATTGAAATGCTCCTTTTTCTTTTTCTCCCTTTCAGTTTTGATTTTTTAAATTGATTTCGAGCTTTACTTTCTTGTGGCCTACCTCTCTTTCTTGGAGGTGATGGCAATGAAAAATTCGAAGGTTCCTTGTTGTGTTGTTGTACTTCTTCTTTTTTGTTATCTTCTTCGGAGTCTGAAATTTCTTTATAATTTGATTTATTTTGTATAGGTCCTTTTTTCCTTGCATTTTGTTTTTGTGTTTGATTTCGAGTGATAATTTCATTATTTCTTGTAGATTGTTGACTAATATATATAGAATTTGTATAAATGGCTACTGGTGTTTCAGGATCGCCATTGAAGTTTGATTTTCCACAATCTGTGTCCTTAGACCTTGCATTTTTTGAGTCTTGATTTTCAGAAAAATAAATTGCTCCCGATATTTCGGATTCATATTTACAGTTTGAATCTTCGGAAGAATCTTGTATTTCATTCCTTATACGATGAGAATTGAAAATTAGAGAGTTTGTAGAACTTGCAGATTTCAGAGATCTGTCATCATTTATGAGAAGAACAGAATTTTTCTCATCTTTTGAGTCTGAAGTAGAAGTAGTTAACTCACTTTTGATATCGTTTTCAATAGGATTTCGTGATAAGGCATCGGCATTTATATTTGTTTTACCTGCCTTATAAGTAACATCGAATTCATACTCTACTAGTTTTAGTCTCCATCGAGTAACTTGAGAGCATGAGCCTTTCGAATTTTGAAACCAAGCCAATGATTTACGATCTGTTACTAACGTAAATTTTCTACCATAAAGATACTATTTTAACAATGTTTATAAACAAGAAAATTATCATGGCAAGGAGTCATCGCAAAGTTATTATTAGTCGATTCCGTGAACGAAAATTGAACATATTCGTTGCAAGATGGCAAAACTCTAAATTTTTGATCAAAATTGTTTAAATAATTTGTCTTTCTTGTGAATTTGCAAATTATCATAGCTAAAAGTTATCGAAAAGACATTTTTGGTTGATTGCGTAACAAAATTAAACGCATTCTTTGAAAAATAGCCTTAATTTGTCTCACATTTTATATTGGAACTTTGAATTTGAATGATCTGAACTTTGCCAATTACATCAAATTACTTTTCTCTATTAATTTTTTATAACGTAATAAGCAATTTTTTTAAATTATTCTCACATGGTGTAGATTATTTCTAAATAGTTTTAGCACATTTTCAGCATTTTGACGATAATTATCACTCCGACGCATACGATGATTTCTGTACTTAATTCTTCTTCCGTTTTATTCGGACTTTTTTTTATTCATTCTACCTAATTTTGTCTGTACGGTTAGGGATCGTCTATATATTACGTAAGCCATTTTTCTTTTGTTTATATCTTTGAGTCGTTCTCAACTTCACAGAAATTTAGTTCCCATCTTTATTCAAACAAAAGAAAAACGGCTTACCTAATATATATGGACGATCCCTTATTATAAATATTATTGCAAACAATTGAATACAATAACTGTGTTATAATAAATTTGGTGTTTCGGGTTTCAATCGTATGCAAAACTAATCTCTACAATGCCTGTGATTGGCCAGGGCGCCCTAACGTGGAGACTGGGCGAACTTGATTGGCCAATCAAGTCTTTTTTTAACCCGGGAGGACGAAAAGCCAAATAGGATTCGTATTATAATCATTGTCCCTATTGATGTTATTAGGGTGTTTTAAGATTTCGATTGCTTCTCTATGTTTTCTGGGGAAAATATTAAATGTTTTTTCGATGACAGCCGTTTTGTTAAATAAAATGCTATGTCCTGTTTCGATGTGATGTTCAGCTAGTGCTGATTGCGTGAAATGTTTTAGCCTGACTTCACTCCCATGTTCCTTTACACGTTGGCTCACCGCCCTCCCGGTTTCTCCAATATAGGCTTTGCCGCAAGAACAAGGGATTTTATATAGTCCCGGATCAATGAGAGGTGCCTTTTATCTTTAGGGTTGTTTACAAGTTGTGTTTGATGAGAATTCTTGCTATTTGTTATGTGATAACTTGGATGTAGTGTAGGATGGTTGTCGTTTTTCTTCCTCTTTCTTTAGTAGGTTGTGTTGAGTTGTTGTTTTGAAAGTATTTTCTGAAGGCTTTATCTATTTGTTTGTTTGTGTAATCGTTCTGTATTAAGATTTGTTTAACGTTTTGTAATTCCTTTCGTAAGTTATCTTTATCTGTTATGGAGGCAGCTCTGTATACAAGGGAATTGATGACCGATTGCTTTTGAGATGGGTGGTGGTGGGAGGAGGCATGTAGGTTTGTATGGGTAGGTTTTCTGTAAATTTCATGTTCTAATGTGTTAGATCTTTTGTAAACTAGTACGTCCAAGAAAGGCAATTTTCCGTTTTGTTCAATTTCAATTGAAGAAATCGAAAAACTTGTGTAGTTCATCTAATCCAGATGACAAAAATATTGTCAACGTAACGGCACCAAAATTCCTGTTTAAGCTTGGATTGGTTGAAGATTTTAGCTTCTAGATGTTCCATAAAGATGTGGGCTACTACGGGTGAGATTGGAGATCCTATTGCTGCTCCTGAAGTTTGTTCGTTGAATTGGTTATTGAAAGAGAAGTGAGTATTATTGAGACAGTATTCTATCAAAGGTATGAGATCAGTGGGGAAATTTGCAAAGGATTTATTAATATCGATTGGATAAGAGATTGTTATTTTCGTAAAGAAAGATAATACTTCGAAACTCACTAGGATGTCTTGGGGTTGAATGTGAATCTGTTGTATCTTTTTGATAAAAACAAAAGAGTTTTGGACGTGTATGATAGAATTTCCTGTGAAAGGATTGTTCTATGGTGAGGAAGCGTGCGGTTGTAAGTGGGTGAGTTTATTGCGCTGACGATCGGTCTGAGTGGAATCCTGTTTTTGTGGATTTTTGCGAGTCCGTAAAGTTTTGGAGAGGTGGGATTAGTAGGTATTAATTTAGATATTGTTTTGCTGTGAAGTTTAGAGTCTTTGAGAATGGTTTTTGTTTTGTTGACTATGGTTTTTGTGGGGTCTTTATTAAGTTTTGTATATGCATGGTCAGTTAGAAGATCCATGATTTTGTTGTGATAGTCTTATTTATTCATTATTACTATTGTGTTGTGTGCAGTTCTTTAATTGCTGTTTCTTCTTGATTCGTAAATTTTGAGGAGAGAAATTGGGCTTGGCGTAAGATGTTGGCCGCAAATATCATCCAAAAAGCTCCTTCTTTCACGGGGCTCATTTAGACATGTCTGATTAAAAAGGAACCATCCAAAGTGCGTTCAAATAAGACGGAATTTTTATTCTTTTCCTTATTTAATGAATCACCCTCACACCTATACTTTATGATGACAAAATATTTGGCAGGCGTTTTCCTATTTAATAATTTTCATTCATATTATGATATCAGTATTAAAATTCATCTATTTCTTCTTGCAGGATTTAGTTCACAGTTCGATACAACTTTACGGGAATTATTTCCTGATCCCGCGGGTAACGTCTTTCCCACTCTCAAGATATTCCGATATAAAAATAATGAAAACTTAAGTAATTTACGGAAAATCGATGATGAGCACTTCACTGCATTCAATGAATCTTCAACTTTAGTACAAAGAGGTCCTGTCATTATTGGATGGAGGCTGGGTGAATTGATTAAACCAATATATCCTGAGGGCGGCAATTATAGGACCTGTTATGTATTTAACACAGATAGCAACAGCTTTTTAATTCTGGACCCTATAGACCATCGGAAATTGGGTGTGAACCAGCGTATACCAGATGTTCTTGGGGCAGATCAAATGATGTCTGTACGCTTAGGAAAACTACAAGCAATGCAACGCAAAAACAAGTCAGCAGAAGAATATGCACGGACTGAAGCAGCCAAACAAGCAGACATGCAAGCTAGCTTTGAATCACACGTACAAGCCCGTAAGCCAAACCAAAGCCAAGAAGCAAGAGCTCTAGCAATCCGTGAAGCATACCTTCGAACATACGATCGAGCATATCAGGAAGCCATCCGCCAGTATCTAACAGATCACCGACATTAGAGGTGCGCAAACACAGGAAAAAATATTCCTTATTCAATAAAATCGTTTCGTTGACCGCATTTTCTTGAATTCACAAATCATTTTGGTTAAATGAACAAAATTTTCTTTCAGTTGACCGAATTCGTTTACTTCAGTCAATCGAAGTTTTTGATTAAATCGTTTTGTTGATTTTAGAAAATAATGTATTGATTCAACAAAATTTGTTGGTGGAATGTACCAAATAATTTAAGAAAGCATTTTACTAGACTCAAACAAAATATTTGGTTGAGAGCATCTTAAAAGTCACGGACGCATGGACTCGGTACGATCACGTACTCCAATTTAAGATGACAGTCCACGTACGAGAGTTCGTAGCGTCGCGAAAAAAACATGGAAAAATATAACCCGTTTGCATTTGAAACTCGGTGCGATCCTTATCAAAATAAATGGTCGGGAAACAAAATCGATTGGGATGAAGTGATTATGTGAAAAATACGCTAGATTACTTGAACCTGTGTGATTAACACAGCGATTTTGTTAATCTAATGAACAAAGGATCCTGCACAATTTATATTGCAAATGCCTTGCCGTAAAATTGTCCGCCTTGTTATATTTATTAGTTGAAGTATATTCTGAATAATGTACACAAGATGACACAATTCCATGGTACGCCATTTACAGTGTAAATTCTGCTGGGTCCTTGATACGGTTAGATGAACTACAAGTGTTGGTTAAATCAACTAAAATGTTTTCTTAGACCAGAAAAAACACTTACTTGAACTAACTAAAATACTCTCTGGGACTGAGAAACATTTTTGCTTGAATTAAACAAAAGTTTTACTTGGATCAAATAAAATATTTGCTTAGATAAACCAGAATATATGGTACAAGCAACAAAATTTTACTCAAAAAATTGTCTCCGTTCAATAAAATATTTTTTGGTCCATATCACACGCTTAAAATTTACTTTCATACCTTAGTCGACAACTATGTCGAACTTGGCTTCACGGTTTACCGGGCCTCTACTTATAGCCCCGACGAATGATCTTACTTGTTGGTTACTTTCACCATCAGCCACCTAGCGGAAAAACTCTCAGGTGAACGTGGATGGATAAATTATAGGATGAAATAGAAAATCCAGGATTGAAAAAGATAAACGTAAAACTAGACTGACAAAGAGATAGTAAAAGATAGACTGAGCGTGCCTATGATACTTTGGGGGGGGGGGCGGTGCTTTTACGCTTCGCGCTCGTTTTCGTACATTTAATGCATGCATTTCGACTGCATTTTTTCAAATACCGTAAATATTGTAACTTGAATGGCACTAAGGAGTTAATTTTTGACTTTGGATTTTTTGACATTGGATTTACGTTTCCTGATGAGGGGAGCATTTGTTTCTCGAACCGTTAACAATAAAGGATCTTCTTAACATCATCGAGTTTTTTTTTCTGGTTTGGAACTAAAATTTTTTTTTAGTTTGTCTTTGAAGACGATTCTCAAAGGAGCTGCGGCTTTTACGATTACATTCTTATTATGACACTCGCGCTCGTCAATCACATTATACTTTGTTTCAAAAATATCCCAATATAGGTAAGCCTTTGTTTGGGACCCTCAAGAAGTTTATCAAAAGCGGATTTGATTTGTCAAATCCTTCAAGTGGCTACAATATTCAGATAACCAAACAGACGACAAAATTTTATCATTTAAGTCAACTTAGACGCTATAATCTAATTTTTTCATTTACGAATATTTATTATACTCTACTTCCTGTAAAATTTGTAACATTATGTATATTCTGATTTCAAAATAATAACTTTAAAAATTAGTTTCAGAATTACTGAATTTTCAGCGCTGCATTTCGCAATAGTCTAAATTAGAAAAACTTAAATTTGTTGTTCCCATTTGAAGCTGTTCAATTTTGAATATTTCAATTCCAAATGTTTCAGTTTTTAATGTTTTAAAGTTTAGCTTCAATTCTATTGTAGTTTTAAAAAATTGGGACAAAGAGAGACCTGAAAAAATTCTGTATTCTAGAAATTTGGCACACCCTGACAACTATTCTTCATGTTTTCGAAAAAAAAGATCAATCTCTCTAAATTGTACAATGGACAAATATTGTGAGCCCGTATCCGAAGATTTATGATATACAAACATCTCAGAAGAATATGTTTCTTCACATAAATCCACCACTATGAGTATAGTTTAATCTAATTAATCAATAATTGAAAACTCTGCAGAGATAACGTTTAATGAACAAAAATTTGCTTTTCTGGAATCATTGTTCAAAGTATGAGCATATTCCGAAATATTTCGTAAGACGTCATAATTTATTCTGTGACAAATATAAATAATATAAAATAGAAGAGGAAATCCGTAATCCTCTTATCATTCTATAATCCTCCTTCAATATAACCATCCGTTAAAATTTTTTAGATTCACGCTCTCGAATATTACTTAAGATTCTTCCTATTTCCCCACCCCTCCATTTGTTTGCTGAAAGCAGGTTTTATAAAGAAAGGTATCAATGAATCTTGCATCTGATGAGTCATTATTTTATAATGGTATGACTTTTATAAGTGGCAATTCAATAATTCAACCTTATCTCTACCGAGGCTCTTCTGTGTTATCTACAATGTGTTTTACTCACACTCACACTTCCCTCTTACTGAAATAATCTTGGTCCAACGCTATATGCAGGGAAACGTTATCTAGAATGTACATTACTAGTTACGCTACTGACGAATTTCTCTGTAAGATAATATCATTTGAATAGAAAATGAGGATCTCCACCTGTACTCTGTTCATGGCGTTAGCCGTTTTCCTTGATTCTATTGGTAAATATACAATAATATAATACATTTATAATTCAAGATACAATTGAAATAGTATCTCGATTGCAGTCAAAGTAAAAATGCTCTCGTAAAAATTACACGTGGAAATCTATGTAAAATTCCACGTCTTCAAACATCCCATATGGATAATTGTCAAATGAAGTCTTCGTATTAAGAAAAAAAATGTGGAAACGTTTGCAAAATTTTTAATTATTTAAAAAATACTTCCTAGCGGAAAATTCAGTTCGATTGTTTCATTTTTTCCTATTCATTTCAATTTGATATGAAACTAGTGCAAACAAAGGCTCTGCGCTCGACCCATTGCCATTTTGTGTTAATATTATTATATCTTAGGGAATCCCCATACATCGTCGTTTTCTTTCCTAGTCGGCTGCGAGCCAGAACGTTCCGAAATCCAAACATGCCAAGCTCGGAACAAAACCAGAACCAAGATCAGTGTTCCCGTTCCGGGTCGGAATGGTTCCAATGCGGAACGAAACCGGAATCAAAATCAAAGCAAATCCGCTCCGGTTCTGAACCTCGCTTCGTGCTTGCGTTTCAATTCGTTTTAATTCGTGGTCAAGGTCATTTCGGAAAAATTGCATGCCTCGAGACTCGAACCAGCGATCCCAAGTGTATAAGTCCAGAGGGCGATTACTGAGCTACGGGACTCATTGATATTTATTTACAACGGATCCGTTATGCCCAGCGCGTTGTTTATAGCTTACGAATTCCATTTAATAGGCCGCCTTCAACTGTGTTCGCGCTGACAAATTCAGGCGAATTGGAGCTTGACTTTAAACCTCGCGAATTAAAATGAACTGGCTGACGTTGACATAATTCGTGCTGACACATTCAAATGAATTAGGCCCCCTAAAAATTGCTCGCCGAATTCGGGCGAATAGCAGATTTGAAGATTAAATTACTTATCTCCGAATTTACAAGAATTCACAACCTGCTCCAATTCGAGATTGCCGCAAAGCGGTATTCACAGAGGCTCTAACGGGACTTGCATGTTGGTGGCGGAAGTGAGAACGTGTTTAGTGACAGGTGAAGAGAGAATTTTACGGAATTTGTGTGGAAGGTGTGAGTGGAATGTGAGGGTGGAAGCCGAGGAGGTGAGTAGGGTTGTGTGGGGTGAATTGGGGAGATAAAAAGTGAGTTTCAGCGTGGGTGGGAGGTGGTATCTAGCTGGATAGGGAAAGTGAGGTTAGGTTGGCAAGTAATCGGGGGAGTTTGTGGTCAGGAGTCCTGGGCTTTCGAGGGTTCAAGGGTGGTTCTCGAAAAGTTATGGGATGCTAAGGGAGAGAAAGGGGTGTCTGCAGGGACTGAGGAATTGAAAAAAAAATAAAAAGGAGGGAAAAAAAGGAAAATTTGGCGGCGAAAGACGCCAACATTTTGCACAGACATCTGTCGGTCGCGGCAGGTACTGCATGGATAGATCCCATTTA
>CAKNYM010049042.1:86320-133445 GCA_932195095.1 Andricus curvator
AAGGAGGCTCTCGGGATGTTGTTAGGCGAGATCAGGGGGCTGAGGGAAAACGTAAGGGGGACCAAGGAGCAGATGGAAGGCATGAGGGAGGACTTGCGAATCAGAGATGAGAAATGGGAAAAGGAGGTGAAAGAGCTGAGAGAGAGAGAGTAGATGGGTTAGAGAGGGAAAGAAAAGAAAAAGACGTTTAAATAAAACGGATGGAAGAGGAGATTAGGGCGTGGAAAGAAAGGACGGAAAAAAGGCTTGAGAAGGTGGAGGGCAGGACGGAAATGGAAATAGGAGACGGGGGTATGGGGGGCGAGATTAAAGGTATTTGGGAGAGGGTAGGGAATATGATAGAAGAGAAAGTGGGAGAGCGTAGGAATGAAAAGGA
This sequence comes from Andricus curvator, assembly GCA_932195095.1. Lineage (NCBI taxonomy): Eukaryota > Metazoa > Arthropoda > Insecta > Hymenoptera > Cynipidae > Andricus > Andricus curvator. Next base: position 86,697 of record CAKNYM010049042.1, read on the forward strand.
GGAGAGGGCGGATAGGGAAAGGATAAGGGCAATGGAGTTGAGAATGGAGAGAAAGGAGAAGGCAGACAGGAGCAATAATATTGTGATAAGAGGGTTGAAGATGAAGAGCGGGGAAGAAAGGGAGGGCGTGGAAGCGCTGCTACAGAGCATAGGGTGGAATAAAGGCAGGGTAGGGAAAGTTAAGTTGGAGGGGAGAAAGGAGATAGAAGTGGCGGTTGTGGAGTTAGAGAGCTGGGAAGAAAAGTTGGGGGTAATGCGAAATAAAAATAGGATAAAGGATAAGGAAGTTTTCATCGATCACGACTTGACAAGAAAGGAAAGGGATGTACAGAGAATGTTGTACGACAGGGCTAGGAGGGAGAGGAGTGAAGGGAGATCGGCGAAGGTAGGATATCGGAAAATAAAAATAGACGAGAAAATGTGGGTGTGGGACGAGGGGAAAGAGGTGTTGAAGGAAGTGCAGGGGAATTTGTTTCGTAGGAAGTAGGGGGGTGGGGGTAATGCAGGGTAGAGGAGTTGTGAAGGTGCTTTACTGGAACGTAGCAGAGGTAAAGAAGAAGGATGAGGAGTTCTGGAGGTATATCCAGGAATTTGATGTGGTAGGACTGGTAGAGACGTGGGTGGAAAGAAAGGAATGGGATAGAATACAGCCAAAGATGCCAAAGGGGTATAGGTGGAGACTCCAGGAGGCGGTCAGAGTGAAGAAGAAAGGAAGGGCTAGTGGGGGAATTATAACGGGGGTTAGAGATGGATTAGAGGAAGAAGCTCACGGAGAGGAAGAGGGGGAGGGAGTGCAAATGAGGAAAGTGAAGATAGGAGGGGTAAGCAGTAAATTTGTGACAGTGTACAATAAGGATGGGATGGAAAGAATTAAAGAAAGGGTGGAGGACCTGTTAGGTGAAAGAGAGAAGGGTATGGTGGTACTGGGTGGGGACTTTAACGCGAGGATGGGGAGGGAAGGGGGCCTTTACAGGGAAGGGGAGAGCTTTGAAAGGAATTCGAAAGATAGGTTAATAAATAAGGATGGGGAGATTCTAAGAGACTGGATGGAGGATAGAGGCTGGGCGGTGGCAAATGGTAGGGCAACTGGGGACGAAGAGGGAGAATACACATACGTAGGTAAGGTGGGGGTATCGGTAATAGATTATGTAGTTATGAATATGCAAGGGTGGGAGGAGATGGAGAGATTCGCAGTAGAAGAGAGGGTAGAGTCAGACCATTAGCCATTAGGGTTGTGGATAAGGGGTGAGAACGGCGGAAGGCAAGGTGGGGAAGAAGTGGCGACGGGGGAGAGGGTTAGCTGGACGAGGGAGGCGATAGGGAAGTATAAGGAGCAGTTAGGGATGGTGCGCTTCGAAGGGGAGACGGTGGAAGAGATATGGGAGGATTTAAAAGAGAAAGTGAAAGGGTGCGTGCAAAAGAAGGTGTTTAAAAAGAAGAAGAAAGGAATGGTGAAGCCGTGGTGGAATAGGGAATGTAAAAAGATGAAAAGGAAGGTGAAGAGGAAATATAAGAAGTGGAAAGAGGGTACTGCGAAAAGGCAGGAGTACGTAGAAATGAGGAAGGGGTTTAGATTGATGTGTAAGAAGAAAGAACAGGAAAAGGAGAAAGAGCTGGAGGAGGATTTAGGAAATGTTAAGACAGAGGGGGACGTCTGGAAGATAATAAATAGGTATAGGAAGCGGAGAGTAGGGATAAACGAGAAGATAGGGAGTGAGGAGTGGAGGGAGTTTTTTAAAGAATCATTCCAGGGATCGGATTCAAGGAAGAGAGATGATGGGAGTAGAAGAACGGGGGAGGCAGAGATGGAGGAGTTGAATGACGAGGAGATAGAGAAACAGATAAGGAAGTTAAGAAGGTCAAAATCAGCAGGGCTGGATGGGGTAGAGAACGAAGCATGGCTGTTTAGTACACAAGAGGTTAGGGAGAGGCTGAAGGAGGTAGTGAGGTAAGTATGGAGGGGGGAGGGATTCCCACGAGGGTGGAGAGAAGGGTTAATAGTACCTCTGTATAAGAAAGGAGATAGGGATAGGAAGGAAAATTATAGAGGAATTACGCTAATGAATACGGCGTATAAAGTATACGCGATGGTGGTGGCGGAGAGGCTGCGGAAGGATGTCGAGGGGAAAGGAATATTGCCGGAGACGCAGGCGGGCTTTAGGGCAGGTAGGAGTACTATCGACAATATCTACGTTCTGCAGCACATTGTGGATAGAGAATTAGCGAAGAAGGGGTCGAGAGTTTACGCGTTTTTTGTGGATCTAAAAGGCGCGTTTCCGTCGGTGGATAGGGGGAGGTTGTGGGAGGCGATGGAGGATAGGGGAGTGGAGAGAGGCCTGATCGAGATGGTAAGGGAGATATATGAAGAGACCAAAGATAAGGTAAGAGGAGGACAGGGGATTTCGCAGGGATTCTGGATAGATAGGGGGTTAAGACAAGGGTGTCCGCTTAGCCCAACGCTTTTTGCGATTTTAATTGCGGATATGGAAAGTAAGCTGGAGGCCGGAGTGGTAGGGGGAGTCAGGATAGGAGGGGTTAGAATTTGGTCGCTAGCGTATGCAGATGACATAGTGTTGTTGGCAAAAAGCGAGGAGGCCTTAAAGGAAATGATGAAGAGGTTAAGAAGATACCTGGATAAGAACAGGTTAGAACTGAATGCGGAAAAGTCCAAGGTTATGGTTTTCAGAAAAGGAGGTGGAAGGGATAAGGAAGGGGAGTGGAAGTGGAAGGGAAAGGCGGTGCAGGCGGTGAAAGAGTTTGTGTACCTGGGCTTCTTGTTTCGGAGGAATGGCGGAGTGGATGGTCACATAAAAGAGAGAGTGAGAAGGGCAAATGTTGTGATGAGGCAGGTGTGGGGGTTGGGAAAGAAGTTATTCGCAGATGATTTTGGAAGGAGAATGAAATTGTTTGACTCACTAGTGATGAGTGTGCTATTGTATGGAGTAGAGGTGTGGGGGTGGAAGGAAAGCGAAGAGGTAAATAGGATACAGGAGAGATATGTAAAGTGGACACTGGGGCTGGCAAGGAACACGCCTAATTATATTTTCAGGAGGGAGACGGGGAGAACGAGTGTAGGGATTCTAGCGGGGAGTCGAGCGTGTAAATATGAGGAGAAATTTTTGGAAGAGGGGGGAAGTAAGCTGGTTAGGGAGTGTTGGTGGGAGAAGGAGAACAGGAGAGGGGGCGGGAAGATGGAGGTTGAAAGAGAAAGGTATTTTAGAACGAATGGACTGCAGATGGATGAAGTGAGAAGGATGCATGAGGAAGGAAGGAAGGTATATGAGTTGGTTAAGAAAAACAGCATGGAGAGAGAGAAGACAGCAGGGGAAGAGAGAATAAGAGAGACAAGGTTTAATGGGAACTATGTGTGGATTATGCCAAGGGCGAGAGCGCAATATTTGTGTGAGAAAGGAGAGAAAGGAAGTCAGGAACTGATAGCGAGGATGAGATGTGGTTGCATGGAGGGTTTCAATAGGTTCTGGCTCGCTAGGGAAAAGAGGATGTGTGAACTATGTGGGAAGGGGGAGGCAAGAGTGGAGCACTGGTTGGAGGAGTGCGTAGAGGTGGAAAGGAGTGAGATAAGCATGGAGGTATTGATGCATGAAAGGGGGGACAAAAGGGCAGTAGCATGGGTGAAGGGAGTTTTGGGTAAGATGGAGAAGAAGAGAAGGAAGGAGGAAGAGGAATGGAGAAGGAAAGATTGTAAATAGAGGAGGAAGTAAATATAAGTAAATGTAAATATTGTAAATAGTAGATAAGTATTAGGTAATAGCCGCGGAGGCAAAGTTTGGTAATGCGAGACAAAGCAAGAAAGTAGGGACATGCGAGCGAGGCGAGGCGAATCGAAGAAGGCAATGCGATAAGAGCGAGCGGCGTTAGACATAAGGTGTGGAAGGATGTTAGTTTTAAGGGTTAGTTTTAAGAAAATTCTGTAAAAAAATGGATGTGTAAGCAAGTCAATTTTTTTAAGGCCAGCAGGCTAAAGAATAAACGTTTATCTATCAGAGGCTCTAACGAATTCATCATAATTCGACTCAATTAGTTTCTTTTTACTGGGTGCTTCATTACGAATCTTGGGTTCCAGGAACGAAACCGGAATCAAAACCGAAGCAAATCCGCTGCGGTACTGAACCTCGATTTGTGTGTATAGTATACTATATTCCGCTTTATGATTCTTTTAATCGAATTGAGCCAACCGGAATGGAATGCGTTTCAATTCGTTTTAATTCTTGGTCAAGGTCATTTCGGAAAAATTAATAAAAATTGCATGCCTCGAGGCTCGAACCAGCGATCCCAAGTGCATAAGTCCAGAGGGCGACCACTGAGCGACGGGACTCACTGATATTTATTTACAATGGATCCGCTATGCCCAGCACGTTGTTTACAACTTGCGAATTCGATGGAATAGGCTAGCCTTCAACTGTGATCGCGCTGACAAATTCAGGCGAATTGGAGCTTGACTTTAAACCTCGCGAATTAAAATGAATTGGCTGAATGACATAACTCGTGCTGACACATTCAAATGAATTAGGTCCCCTAAAAATTGCTCGCCGAATTCGGGCGGATAGCAGATTTGAAGATTAAATTACTTATTTCCGAATTTACAAGAATTCACGACCTGCTCCAATTCGAGATTGTCCAAACGTGTCTGAACGTGTTTGATCCAAACAAATTTTTATTTTACCGTATTATTAATAGACATAATTTTTATAATATCAAATCACTATTTCACCTAAATTTTAATTTTACGAAATACCATGTGACATAATTTGTATTCTTCAGATTCCGAGTAAGGACATAACCTAAAATGCATTCAACCGAAGCGCCATCTGTCGGAATTCAGAATCCCCATGTCGTCGAAACTGAATATAATATAAATTTAATGATTCCTAAAATGGCGTCCGGCATTCTGATTGGGTAATTTGAATGTCGCGGCATTATTCAGCCAATCAGAATGCCGAATTAATTTTAGGTTATGTGCTTAATCGGAAGAATAAAAATTATGTCAGATGGAAATTCACAAAAACAAAAATTATATTAAATAGTAATTCGATATTACAAATACTGTGTCAAATTATATTTTGGTAAAATAAAAATAATGTCAAATGGTAATTCTGAAATATAAAAATTATGACAAACGGTAATTCGGACAAATAAAAATTAAGTAAATTAGCAGTTAGGATAAATAAAAATTATAGCAAGTTGCTATGCGCCTCAAAAGTTTCTTTACTTTTTCTTTGGACCGCCAACCTTGTATGATAAAGCTTTTTTTTCGATAACACCCGAATTTTTAATCAATTCACCACACTTTGTAGCTTCCTAGCTTTCGAACAACAAGAATATCTATATTTTCATAAATTATAAAATTAGTCCACGTGAACAGAGAAGAAAGAAGGGAGGGGGGCTCAAAAAAGTGTTTTAAAAAATTTTCACTTGGTATGTGGACGGCCTAAAATTAAAAAATTCAGAAAGTTTACATCAATATTGAAAATTTTATTGGTAGATTTCCATGAAAGTCGGTAACAGAAGCTTATTAGAGTCACATAACACAAATTTTTGATCGCAATTACAAGATTCAAAAAATTAAAATTAAATTTTGAAAATTTTATCTAGTTGGTAAATTTCTATGGAATTCAAGAAGAAAGAGGTTTTCGAGTCACAGAACATGAATTAAAAGTCAAAATTCAAAAATTCAATAAAGCGGCCAAATTTTGATAAAATTTATGGAATTTTATGAAAATCAGTAAGAGAAGGTTTTTCGAATCACAGAACAGAAATTTGTGGTCAATATTAAAAAATTTAAAAAGTGGACATAAAATTATAAACATTTTATTAAATTAGTTGATTTGAATGAAAGTGGAGGTTTTTCGACTCTCAGAATACAAATTTGTGGTATGAGTTCATAAATTCAATAATTTTACACAAAATTTAAAAATTGTTATTAAATTGGTAAATTTCCATGAAAGTCAGTAAGAGGTGTGTTTCCGAGTCACAGAACGCAAATATGGGATCATAATTAAAAAACTTGAAAAGTTGAAATAAAATTTTGAAAATCATATAAAATTTTTTATTTCCGTTAAAGTCATAACGATGTAGTTTTTCGAGTCTTAAACTACGAATTTCGGGTCTAAATTGAAAAATTCAACACGTTCCTCAAATTTAAGAAATTTAAAGTTAACTCTTGTATTATTGAATTTTAACCCCAAATTTTTATTGTAACATTTTTTAAAGATTTTCAAATTTATCAAACAAGGTCTTACATCTGTGCTAGAACTATCGAAAAATGATTTCCAGTGAGTAAGCATAATAATTTGAAGAAAAAACATTTATTATATTATAAACAAATTAATGAAAACAATTTATTTCTCGGGGTTGGCAATGTTTACCTCATTCAAATCCAGAGTTTTCATATAAAACATGAGAGAAATTAATGTTTTAATAGGATTAATTAAAAATAGTTGCTAGTTGCCAATTGCTCAAATAATTTTTATGAACAAGTTCACAGCTCGGATATTTTTTCAAAGAATAGGCTCAATTTTTCACGGAATAAACTAAAAATGTCCTGTCGATGAATGTTTGTGATGATAATTAAAAAATTTACAAAACTTCTTAATTATTTAAACAATTTTCATGAAAAAATTCAGACTTTGGCTATTTTTCAAATATCACGCACAATTTTCTTTACATAATCAACTAAGAATGTCTTGCCGATGATTTTTTGCTATGATAGTTTGCAAATTCACAAGAATTATTAATTATTTAAACATTTTTCATAAACAAATTCAGAGTTTGGCTATTTTTCAGCAAATAGGCTAAATTTTTTACGTAATGAAGTAGTAATGTATTTTCGTGAACTCTTTGCTATGATACTTCCCAATTTGACAACAATGGTTCATTACTTAAAGAAAATTCAAAAATAAATTCAGAGTTTGGCTATTTTTCAAAGAACACACTTAATTTTTGTTTCAGGAATCGTCGATACCGTAAACAAAAATTGAGCCCATTCGTAGAAAATAGCAAAACTCGAAAAGACATTTTTAGTTGATTCCGTAAACAATTGAACGTATTCTTTGTAAAATAGCCAAACTATGCATTTTTTACGAAAATTGTTCGAACAATTGACAAATATCAATTTTTTCAATTAATCGTAAGGGGACATTAATTTTTCTTACATTTCATACTAAAACTCTAGATTTAAATGAGCTAAACATTGCCAATTCCGAAAAATTACTTTCCTCTATGAACTTCTTTATAAATGCACACATCTTTATAAATTATTTTCACGCCGTATAAATTATTTTTAATAGAAACCAAGAAAATTATGAAAATTAAAACAAAATTGTATTGCAATCATCAATCAACAAATGACCATACATTATTTCTGAATTTTTTAAGGGGCTAGAAAAAGTAACTTCTGAAAAGTTAAAGAAAAATATCAATTTTGTTGCTAAATAAAAAAATAGCCAATTTTTTTTTATTATAAATCCAAGCGCACAAATCTTTTCGAAATTTAAAAGTCTTTCACTAAAAAAAACGTCAGGATCGAATAGATAAAGCCGGCTAAAAATTGATGAGTTTCTTTTTTCAGCGTTTTTGCAATAATTATCACTCTGACTGATGCGAGAATTCACTTGATTCTTCTTCTGACTTATTCGGACTTTTTTGATATATTCTAACTACATTTGCGTGTACAGTTATTATAAATATTATTGCAAAGACTTCAATACAATTATTGTGTTTGAATTCTTGGTGATTTGCATAAACAAAAAATCTAATTCGTGTTCAATTGAACACTCCCATTTGACAATGTAAACACTGAAAGATGTGAAAAATTAGTAATTTTTCTACAAAAAATACATTAGTAGAAAAAAAAGTTAATTTTATTTTTTTCGAGAACAGGTCGCCATTGACAAATATTTGTTTTGCAAATTAATAGTCTTTTAATGAACTCTCAATAGGGAATTTACCAAGGGTTCCTTTTTAGTTCGTTCATATCCGATAGATGGCCATCGGCGGGTGCCGACGTTTTCAACTGCGCATGTGTCGAAAAGCGCGGGCCCATTTAAAATCAATAACTACTATGAATAGTCATACAGATAAATATTAACAAACGTTTTTCATTCTTTTTTAAAACAAATTAAATTGAATTATAGAAATACCTAGCTTCTTAACAAAATGTAATATTAACCTAATATTGCAAGTGTATATTATATCATTTTAAATAGTCCCGCGCTTCTTGTGCATGCGCAGTGGAAAACATCGGATTTTCAACTTAACCTCAAAAGCTGACACATTTCAGGTGCGATATCTTCCTTTCAAGAATGGCTAATATCTATGATTTTAGTTTCTTCATTAAATTTTTCCCAGTGCAATATTATTTAATTCGAATTATAAAGCAAAATGTGCATCATTAACTTGTAAAATCTTTAAAGTCAGTCAAGTCAGAAGTAACAAAAAGCCTCCATTAGAACCATTTAAATCCATACTTTGGGTTCATTCAGAAACAATGTATCATTTTGGGTTCCTTTTTGTTGCAGCTCCTTTGGAACCAAAAATTTGTTCTAATAAAAACCCCAGTTTTTTCTGTGTTCTATTCAATAGTTTTAGTTCATATTATAATATCAGTATTGAAATTCATCTATTTCTTCTTACAGAATTAAGTTCACAGTTCGATACAACTTTGAAGGAATTATTCCCTGATTTCGCTGGTAACTTCTTTCCCACTCTCACGACATTCCGATATGAAAATAATGAACAGTTAAGTAATTTACGAAAAATCGAGGGTGAACACTTCACTGCATTTAATGAATCTGCAACTTTAGCCAAAAGGGATCCTGTCATCATTGGATGGACGCTGGGTGAATTGATCAAACCAATATATCCTGAGGGCGGCAATTATAGGACCTGTTATGTATTTAACACAAATAGCAACAGTTTTTTAATTCTGGACCCTATAGACCATCGAAAGTTGGGTGTGAACCAGCGTATACCAGATGTTCTTGTGGCAGATCAAATTATGTCTGTACGCTTAGGAAAATTACAAGAAATGCAACGAAAAAACAAGTCAGCAGAAGAGTATGCACGCACTGAAGCAGCCAAAGAAGCAGACATGCAAGCCAGCTTTGAATCACACGTACAAGCCCGTAAGCCAAACCAAAGCGAAGAAGCAAAAGCTCTAGCAATCGGTCAAGCATACCTTAAAACATACAATAAAGTATACCCTGAGGCGATCGCTGAGTATTTAAGAAAACACAGATACAGTTGATTCAATAGATAAAATGTAAAACTAAAATACAATAGGAAAATCCATATTTGTTGACCGCATTGGGTTGATTTCAGCAAAAACTTTAGTTACATGAACAAAATTTGTGTTGAGTTGACCAAATTCGTTTGCTTCAGTCAATCAAATTTTTTGACTGAATCCTTTTGTTGATTTTAGAAAATATTTGACTGATTGAACAAAATTTTTGTTGTTGGATCTACCAAATAATTCAAGAGAGCATTTTACTAAACTCAAACAAAATATTTGGTTGATTCAACAAAATTATTTTGTTGAATGCATCGTAAAAGTCACAGACTTCCGTTCCGTTTGCGTTTGCATCTCCGTGCGATTCTTATCAAAATAAATGATCCGGATACAAAATTGATTGTGTGTCAAAATCTGTGTGATTACTTAAGATTGCGTGATTAAGTTTTTAGTAAAACAACAGAAAGATTTTCTGAATCAAATAAGCAAAGGATCCTGCAGAATTTGTATTGCAAATGTCTTGCCGTGGCATTGTCTCGCCTTGTTGTATTCAGTAGTTAAATGAACTAATAAATAATTCACACAAGATGCCACAATTCCATCCTAAGCCATTTCACAACGTAAATTGTGCGTTTCCTTTATGGATAGATGAATAGCTACAAGTTTTGGTTAAATTAACTAAAATATTTTCTTGTACCAGCAAAAACAATGTCTTGAAATGACTATCTTGAATTGTGGAGAGATGTTGGATTCCAAGTTTTTTTCACATCGGGGAATGATGAATGAAAATTTTTTGTAGTTTAGGAAGGATAATAATATTTTTATAATTCCCAAGCGACACTTTCAGACTTTTATTCAGTAAATTAATTCGCTTGCATAATGTTTCGGTAACGTACTATTGCCCTCACCAGGCACACAATAATAAGAAAAAACTTCCCAGTCGATTTACTTTGCCTACCTTTTGTCTCTCTCGATTTACTTTATCTTTGTCTATCTCTTTTTCTATCTTCCGAGATTGAGTTCTCTTAACATTTTCTATCCCTCAAAAAGTTAGGGAATTTATTTTAAAAATTAATTTGACGTTGACCACGTACTGGAAAGACAACGTGACGTAACGTGACGATGTAATTTAATGTACCGTTGGTACAATTTTCACATTCCTTTTATTTTTCCATGTATTTAATAATTTATTCTTTGATTTCAATAAAACTCTGTTGATTGTAAAATCAGTTTTTTTATTTATTCAAAACTACCGTTTAGAATAGTTACTAGCAATGCATTTACCAATTCATTTAGTAGTAGCACTTCCCATTCCTTTGGTAGATATAGTTACTAATTCATTTAGCCAGTTGTTCTAGCATATTAAATTAGTTGATTTTTAATGATCAGCAGTAATCGAATAGGTATTTCTGAATTAAAACAATTTAGTTTCAACCAAACTACTCTAATGTGCCTCAAGAGATATGCTAATGTACTGATCTCAGTTCAGAATCAAATCCTCCATTCTTATAACAAAATTTAATAAGCAATAGGCCATTTTTGACATGTTAATATAACCAAATTTACATTATTCAACTTATTCGCTTTGAAATAAGTCAAGAAATTAGGATAACTATGAATATTTGTCATATATTCAACTTCTCTATTTGCATGAGCAAATTGATTTAACAAAAGCAATGGAGTTATGTTCCCATATTGGTAAGATATTTCCCTAGTGGCAATTGTTAATTGATACTGCGCAAAAATGCCGAAATTTTGTTTTTGACTATCCGATTTGCTTATAAAAACGACGGTTCTGATATTTTAACAAATATTTCTGAGAATGTACAACGTCTCGTACTATATCTAGCAATTAAACTGAAAAGAAGTGGTCACGTTTACAGGAAACTATAGATCTATTTATTTTTCCCCAATAATTATTCATAATGATGACAATTTTTATATATTTAATAAATCTTCACAATTAACTACTATAATATGGATGCAACATAGCAATAATTCCAAAGTGGAAGCCATCAAAAGTGAATAATTTATTTGTTCTAATTAGAAAATTTCGATTTTGTAAGACCTGCAAACATGACTTACTCTTTCTAGGAATCGCGGGACCTTGTAGCTGCCGAGAGGGTTTAAGAGTCTCATCGGATAGATCTGAAATAGGTGAACCAGAGGGACTTCATCGCGAGGTGTAGCTGCTCTGGAAAACTGACGGACTCTAGTTTGTGGGATCTAAACTAAGGAGCGATCCTTCCAGGGGGTAATAGCAAAGCCTAGGGAATATCGAGGGCGCGAGTTCTCATGCTCCCAAGATATGATGTGATCGCCGTGTCAAGTGCTAAACGGCGCCACGCTCATAAAATCCTTGAACACAGTGGCGCGCCACCCTCATTCGAGGCAGGCACGCCGGAGTCACAAAAGAGGTGTCTTTACGGAGACTTTGGGACACCAGGTCGATTACCATCGTAGGACCAAATGGGCGACACACAAAAAACTAATAAAAAGAATGAGGGCTCCGATTCGGAACCCTCATCCACCCCACCGCAAAAGGTGGATGGCTCCTCAGGAGCCAACCCACCGGAAGCGGTGCAGACTTCTAACACCAATGACAACAATCTTGTTGAAGAACAGTTTACGGGGCTCCCCGTGAGGGAGAGGTACTGTATCGATGGGCAGAGAAGGAGAGCCCGCTTGGCAAGTCTTTCAAACAACAGCCAAGGCACCTCACAGGGGGCGGCCATACTCCTGAACAGGGAATTGAAACGGAAGAAGGCTCTGGAAATACAGGGCCTCACTTTCGCGCAGATGGCTGCCAACATCCAACTCACAAGGAGTTGGACAGGCTGAAGGAGGAAATCTCTAAAGAGGTTGGCGCGTTAACCCGCGAGGGCCTGCGAACCCCGATTCAAAGATATCTTCATCAGGTCGGGGGCCATCGTAGTAGAGGCCGCAAACATCTGGTCGCGGGACTGGCTAGTGGAGAGAACTCCAGCGTTTAGGCTCAAGGAGGGACTCAACCTGGAGATCAAGGGGACAGAGTGTCTCCGAAGGTACTGCAGAGCGACCGTATTGATTCCCGGCAGACCCGAGAATCCGTCGATCGTTCTGGGGCGCTTGAGCTTCCAGCACCCCACTCTATGAACCGAATCGTGTAAAGTGTATTCCAACAGACAGAGAGTCAGAATGAAGGGGAAGGGCTGAATTGTTGTTGTTGGTCTGTCCGAAATTACAATCAGGGCCCTTCCAGCTCTGGATTACCGACCCTTTCAGAGGAAGAGATTCAAATGAATACCTAGCGGGCATTAGGCTGGAGATTCTAAATCGTGGTGATACTTCCACATTCCAGATTGGAAACAGGAGTGAGTTTCTCGATTTGACTCTATGCTCCGAAGGACTGAGGAGCAGGATAGTGGGCCAGAGAGTTTCCGATGAGAAGTCTCTTTCTACCACAAATATATCTTATTTCAGTTAGCCCTAGAAGCAGAATGGTGGAGCACCTGTCTGGAGAAACTCTGTAAAAAGACTAGTATTGCCACAGGGCAAACAGAACTAAATTGCCTTCAGACTCGAACATCTATAAATACAGTAAATACAATAAAGCACAAGAATTTATAAACAGGAAGATTGGAGGGGCTTCTTCGAGGAATCAAAGAATATTCCGGACACAGTGAGGCACCATAAGATCCGGGCAAAAAATCCGGAAGCTCGCCTCGGGCTCATACGGCTCGATAATGGTGAGTTTGTCAAAGACGCAGAATCAATGCTGAATCACCTGATGGAAGTCCATTTTTCGGGCTTTTAGTAAACTCAAACCGACCGAGAAGTGAAAGGCTAGGGTTAAGAAAGGGAGAACGCTGATAAGAATTTCGCCGGTAAGATCTTTGATATCAAGAAGGTGGGTCCTTCTGCTCCTCCGAATCACCTTGTTTTAATTTAAGTTTTTCTAAATATTGTAAAGCAAATATCATTTTTCTTATTCGCTATACCAATCTCCTAATGACAAAAGTTGTTACCACTTATACTGTTAATTATAATTTGTTGCAATTATGCTTTTATTTTATTTTATTATGCAATTATGCAAAAAGAAATCAATTCTCAAAGGACCTGCAGCTTTGACGATTAGGGTAGAGTGGGGCTAACCCGACAGTGGGGCTAAGCCAACACTTGCTTTTTAAAAGAAAAATATAAACTGTGTGAACTCGGGTTTTAAATGGAATCGTGCCGTAATGCCCTATCTTTATCGACAGAGTTACATTGCATTCTGAATGGCATGGCACATTTTAAGACATAAAAAGTGTTTTCGAAGGTCAAAAGTTTTTTCCGACGCGTGTGAAAAATTAGGTTTTCCTTTTGTATATCATCGTCCACTATAATCACGGTATATTCATCTTACGTAAAAAAAGGTGCTGAACATGAATGTCTTGTTAAATTTTGATTTTCTGATTATTCTCAAAGTTTTTCGGACACCAATATACAAAATTGACGCATGGGGCTGAGTCGGCACCGAGTAGGTCATCGTGCCTACAGGATACAGGCAGATATAGACATACATACAGACAGATAGACACCTTTGTAAAAGATCGTTTTTTCTGACTCGGAAGGTTTCAAAACGAGAAGATTTGCATCAAAGGCGGATTTGATTTGCCAAATCCTTTAAAGGTTAGCGTGGCTACAATGTTCAGGTAACCAACCAGACAGATAGATGGATATACAGGTAGACATCGACATATTTTTATCATTTCTGGGATCTGTTAGTGTCGAAACGTAAAGATCCGTTAAAAACGACATTTAACGTACCCCATCCCAACTGCCTTCAACTGAAACAGCCAAAATTTTCAGATTGAACAAATTCAACCCAGAAAAAGCCCCAAAAACTATTTCGTATCCATATCTTCACCGTAATATTCAACAACTCTAAAAAAATAACCCATAGTTTATTTATAGCGCCCTGTCTCATGTGCCATCAACTACAACAGCCTAAAAAATTAAAACTTTCAAATAATCACTTTGGACAACTTAGACGGGAACTATGGGTTGTTTTTTTGTAGTTATTGAATATTACTCTGAATGTGAGGATATGAAATAGAACATAACGACATACAACATCACTCTAGTGCGCAACCACCAATGCCACATAAGTCTACTGCGCATCCGAAAGTGCGACAAGAATCTAGTACGCAATGATAAATTGCCGGAAATGCGAAACCACATGTAACCTTCACATACCCCCAAAACCTTAAATTTTACCAACTTTGGGACGTGATCTCTGCTATTTTTCGGGTCCGCGTCTACTAGAGACCTAAACTAAAAAACACTGGGTCTGGTACGTATATCACGCACAGATCAGATCCGAAGATATTCGGGCGGGTCAGCTAGAAACCCGATCTGAATAATACCGGATCGGGTATTTGAGACACTCGAACAGAAGTTTTCGGATCGGGTCTGCTTTTGCAAACTGCTGAATCCGGACCCGAAAATATCGGTCCGGTTCCGGGTCTTGCACATCTCCGTTCCTCGGAAAAGATTTATTTTATACACCTGGTGCACGGATTGGACGTTTCGAGATTAGCGCGCTTGACTCCCGAGAGATTCCTGCTGGAATCTGGAGAAATTCTCGTTCGATTCCCGAGAGTAAACTCCCGGGAGATTCCCGATCAATTCCCGGAAAAATTTCGACGTGGGCAGCATAGATGGGTTCGATTAAATGCTCCAGGGCTGATTTTTTGGGTGTGTTACTTAAAACTGTGGGGTTGCAGATATAGTTTAGAGTCTTGCGAACGTGACGGGTGTGATTTTTTTCTATTTACAATTTTTTTGGTTGTTTTTGAGAAGCCCGCAAATATTCTGACTCCCATTTTTTAAAATTAATATCTATATTTTGAATTAGAGGTAGCTATAAGTTTTATGGGTTGTTTCTGAAAAAGGATTTTGTTATTTTCATTAAGCTAAAGAATAGCTGAGAATTAAAATATATGTTTTCTTGTACGTATACATTAGCTTTTTCTTTGGGGGTAGTTTTTTAATGCGAGGGTTGATTTTTTGTAAAATAATTGTTGGGTGTTTTCGAGGGCCCAAAAAAATTTCAAAATTCTGACATGATTCATTTTTTTCATTTCTTGAATTGGCTGTAGTGGACGTTCAGGCTGCCAGCAACTTCAAACAAAATCCGTTCTTTTGGGAAAAACAAGGTGGCCCTGAGTTTCATTTACAAATATTTATCATACTCTACTTCATGTAAAATTTGTCTCACGTATCCCAATCGTTAATATTGAAGAAACATTTAAAATTATATACAAAATTTTATTGTAGTTTCGAAAACATGAGACAATTTGGCACACCCTAATACTAATTATTGCTCACATTTTCGAGAAAAAATATATAACAATCTCTCTACATTGTACAACAGACAAATATCGTGAGTCCGTATTTGAAGATTTATGATACACAAATATCTCAGAAAAATAAGTTTCACCACATAAACCCACCTTAAACATTGTACCATAATTAAAACCTCTGCCGAGGTAACGTCCTATCAGCAATAATTTTATTTTCTAGAATCTTTCTTTAAACTACGAGCATATTTTGACAGATTACGTAAGGCGTCATAATTGATTCTTTGACATGTATAAATAATAAGGAATAGAATATAAAACCTTAGACGGAATCTCTTATCCTTCTATAAATAATCTACAAAAGCTTTACGCAAGCATTTCTCAGGTTCTTTTTATACCCCCCTCCCCCCCCCCCCCCCTAATATAAGCAGCCGTGAGAATTATGTAGATTCAGGCTCTCCAAAATTAATTAAAATTTTTCCTAGTCCTGCTGCTGTTGACGAATTTCTCTGTATAACAATATCATTTGAATAGAAAATGAGGATCGCCGCCTGTACTCTGTTTATTGCGTTATCTGTTTTCCTTGATTCAATTGGTAAATATACAATAATATAATATAATATCATATCTATAATTTTAAGTACATTTGAAATATTATCCCAATTGAAGCTAAGCTGAAAATGCTCTCGCGAAAGTTATACGTGCAAATCGACGTAAAATTCTGCGTGCTCCAAAATCCCATTTGGATAATTGCCAAATTGACGGCAGACTTGAAGATCTAGTATTATAAAATTAATATAGAAACGTTTATAAATTTCTTATTGATTTGAAAAATACTTCTCTAAGGAACATTCAGTTTATTCAACATTATTTGCAAGTCCTCGATTGATTCTGCCGTAACAATTTTGTCATCTGCGAACGCCAAACCACGTATCTTCACTGTCCCGTGATCCACAACTTCTTCTTTGAAGAGGGCTATTCTTAGAAACTTGTCCATGAATGTAATAAATAGCCATGAAGACATAACGCATCCTTACCCAACAACTTGCATAATATAGAACCAGTCACTTAGTTTCCAATTTACACTCACAGTCGCTTTTCTACCTGCATATATTGTTTTTATTGATTGTAGGAGCCATCCATTGAGTCCGTACTCCTTCAGGACTTCCCAAAATTTACTTCTATCTACCTTGTCAACTGCTTTTTTTTGTCAACAAATAAACAAAAAACTTGTTCAGTTACTCTCAAACTTTTTTCTGTGATTTGTCTTAAGCTAAATATTTGATACGTACATGCTCTTCCTGGCATAAATCCTTTTTGGACTTTCCATATCTTCTCTTCTGTTATTTTCATTGCCCTACGAATAAGTATTTTTGAATATATTTCACTTACGGTACTTAATAAGCTGATACCTCTTTAATTTGCTAATATCCAAGGATGTGAATCCCTGTACATCGTATTTTCGTTTCCTAGTCGGATCCGACCCAGAACATTCCGAAATCCAAACGTGTCAGGCCAGAAACAAAACCAGAACCAAGATCCATGTTCTCGTTCCGGGCCGGAATGGTTCCAATGCGGAACGTTTCGAGCCAGGAACGAAACCGGAATCAAAACCAAAGCAAATCTGCTCCGGTTCTGAACCTCGCTTTGTGCATGCGTTTCAATTCGTGGTCCAGGTCATTTCGGAAAAATTAATAAAAATTGCATGCCTCGAGACTCGAACCAGCGATCCCAAGTGTATAAGTCCAGAGGGCGACCACTGAGCTACGGAACTCATTGATATTTTTTTACAACGGATCTGTTATGCCCAGCGCGTTGCTTATAGCTTACGAATTCCTTTGAATAGGCTAGCCTTTAACTGTGTTCGCGCTGACAAATTCAGGCGAATTGGAGCTTGACTTTAAACCTCGCGAATTAAAATAAATTGGCTGACGTTGAAAAAAATTCGTGCTGACACATGCAAATGAATTAGGTCCCATAAAAATTGCTCGCCGAATTCGGGCGAATAGCAGATTTGACGATTCAATTACTTATATCCGAATTTACAAGAATTCACGACCTGCTCCAATTCGAGATTGTTTAAATGTGTCTGAACGTGTTTGATCCAAACGTGTCAGGCCCGAAACAAAACCAGAACCAAGATCCGTGTTATCGTTCCGGGCCGGAATGGTTCCAATGCGAAACATTCCAAGCATTACTTTATGAATTATTGATTTATCGCACTGACAAAAAATTCCTGATGAATCGAAAACTAACTTTACTTAGTTGGAGAATATACTTAATCCAACTGCTTTATTATTCGTGGGTAACCAAATTCTTAGAACAGTTAGGCTAACTAAGAAAAATATGCTGGGGTCTTGGGGAACTAAGATGGGTAGTTGGATAGTTGGGATAACTGTGATAACTTGGAATAACTTTTAACTACTTTCATCAGTTGCATTAACTAAGAAATTAGTTATGTTAACCTAATTCCTAGTTAATCTTACTAAGTAAAATAGTAAAAGTGAAAACACTCATTTCAACTACTCATCTTAGTTCTCTGAGGCCCCAATGTAATTTTCCTAGTTAACTTAAATGGTTTAAATAGTCAACCCAACTAAGAATTTAGTTATCCAACCATAAGAAAGCAGTTGAATTAACTATTTTCTTCAACTAACTGAACTTAGTTGACGATTTACCAGAATATTTTTTCAGTGTGATTGCAGAATAAAATGTTGGGTTCGAAATTCCACGTCGACAACGGGAGAAGGGGCATCATGGAAAAGTCCACGATTTTGCATCGTGCGGATTCAATCTGCGGATTTCTTTTAAGAAAAAGATGAAAAACTAAGAACATTTTCGAGGCGCATGAATATTTCCCAATTTCTGTTTTCCCTAATATTTATTTTACCTGAAATCATTTGAACGAATAGCGATTTGCTTTAATTTTTGTTTATCCTAATTGACAATTTATCTGATTTTTATTTCACCGAATTATTATTTGACATAATTTTTGGAATACCAAGCTACTATCTAAACTAATTTTTATTTTTCCAAATTACGCCATTGTCAGAATCCTCATGTCATCGAAACTGAATGTATCATAAATTCCATTCTACGTCCGGCATTCTAATTGGCTGAATAATGCCGCTAGATTCAAATTAGCCAATCAGAATGCCGGAAACCATTTTAGGAAGAATTAAGTTTATGTTATATTCAGGTTCCTTGACTTGGGGATTTTGCCAGATGGCGCTCGGGGTAAATGAATTTTAGGTTATCTACTTATTTGGAAGAATGAAAATCATGTCAAATGATTATTCGGTAAAATAAAAATTAAGGTAAATAGAAATTCGGTATTATAAAAATTATTTTTAATAATAATTCGATTAAATAAAAATGGTGTAAAATGATAAATCTAAAATATAACAATTATGACAAATTGTTATTCGGAAAAATGGAAAAAAACGTAATTTGGAAAAATAGAAACGAGGTAAAATCAATATAAGGGAAAATAGAATTTGGGGAATATTTATGCCCTCAAAATTTTCACTACTTTTTATTTCATTTCCGACATTGTATAATTAGGCTTATTTTTTCAAGAAGACCCGAATTTTCAATCAATTTACCGCACTTTGTAACTTCCTAGCTTTTGAACTCCAAGAACATCAATATTTTCATACAGTATTAAATAAATTCATGTGAACAGACAAATTTATCAAAGAAGGTCCTTAATCTGTGCTAGAACTATCAAGAAATTATTTCCAGCGGGTAAGCATAATCTTAAAAAAATTGTTACGTTAAAAACAAATTAATGAAAAAAATTAATTTTTTCGAGATTGGCAATGTTGAGCTCATTCAAAATCCAGAGTTTTTGTATAAAATATGAGAAAAATTAATTTTCATCATACCTCAATCGAAAATTCGACTTTCGATGCCTGTGGAGCGGGTCGAAAATCGAATTGACCCTCGTCACGCAATATACTATTATATTAGGATTAATTAAAAATAGATGCTACTTGGCAATTTTTTATTCAATTTTTATGAACAAATTCAGATTTTGTCTATTTTTCGAAAATGACGCTCCATTTTCTTTACAGAATCAACTAAGAATATCTTTCTGATGACCTTTTGCTGTGATAGTTTGCAAATTTACAAGAATTAATAATTATTGAAACAATTTTGCCACACAACTTCAGAGTCTGACTATTTTTCACAGATAGGCTTAATTTTTTACGTAATAAAGTGAGAATGTGAGTAATTAGTCATTCTTGTGAATTAGCAAATTATTATAGCTAGAATTGATTAGAAACACATTTTTAGTTGTTTCCGTAAAAAATTGAAGGTATTCTTTGAAAAATAGCCAAACTGTGAATTTGTTTCTGAAAATTGTTCCAACATTGACAAATAACATCTTACACAATTATTTGTAATAAAAAATTAATTTGTTTTCATATTTCACAATAAAACTCTGGATTTGAATGAGCTAAACATTGCTAATCGCAAAAATTACTTTTTTTTCATTAATTTTTTCTTAACTTAATAAACAATTTGTTCAAATTATTCTCACCCTATGTAAATTATTTCTCAACCGTTGTAGCACCAATGGAAGACCTTGTTTGATAAATCTGAAAATCTTTAACCCTTTAACGGCCTTTGAGTTAGCTGAGCAGCGTTCATTATTTTCGAATGTCTTAATTTTCATGTAACAAGCTTAGAATTCCGCAAAATGAATACATGGACTAGATAAATAGAAAATCTTTTCGCAATTTAAAAATATTTCTGTAAAAACAAAAATGCCAAAATTGAATAAATAGTGTAGGCTGAAAATTGATCTGTTTATTTTTCCAGCATTTTTACGATAATTATCACTCTGGCTCATGGCATGAGTTACCTCATTCTTCTTCAGGCTTTTCCGGACTTTTTTATTTATTCTAACTAGATTTGTGTGGAAAGTCATTATGAATATTATTGTAAAGACTTGCATAAAATTATTGTGTTTTATTTCTCGGAGATTTGCATAAAGAAAAAATCTAATTCGTGTTCAATTAGAGAACAAAATTGTATTCATTATTTTCTAAAATTTCATCTAAATAGCTCATCCTTTTCACGCGGTTCATTTAGACATGTCAAAATAGAAAGGTACAAAAGAGCGTTCAAATTAGACGGAATTTTGATTCTTTTTCTTATTAAATAATTAACCCTAACGCCTATACTTTATCACAACGAAATATTTGGCATGCGTTTTCCTGTTTAATAGTTTTAATTCATATTATAACATCAATATTGAAATTCATCTATTTCTTCTTACAGAATTAAGTTCACAGACCGATACGACTTTAAAGGAATTATTTCCTCATTTCGCTGATAACTGCTTCCCCACTCTCAACACATTTACATATGAAAATAATGTACAATTAAGAAATTTACGTAAAGTCGATGGTAATCACTTAACTGCATTCAATAAATCGTCAACTTTAGTAAGAAGGGGTAATGTCATCATTGGATGGACGCTGGATTTCTGGATTAGACCAATATTTCCTCCGGGTGGAAATTATAGGACCTGTTATGTATTTAACACTGATGGCAACTATTTCTTAACGCTGTCCCTTGCAGATCATCTGGAATTGGGTGTGAACCAGCGTATAATAAATGTCCTTGCGTCAGATGAAGTTATGACCGTACGCTTAGGAAAACTACAATCAATACAACGAGAAAACAAGTTAGCAGAAGAATATGCACATAATGAAGCAGCCAAAGAAGCAGATATTCAAGCCAGCTTTGAATCACACGTACAAGCCCGTCAGCCAAACCAAAGCCAAGAAGCAAGAGGTCTAGCAATCCGTGAAGCATACATTCGAACATACAATCGAGTATATCCTGAGGCCATCGCTCAGTATTTAAGAAATCACAGATAATGTTGATTCAATAAATAAAATGTAAAACTAAAATAGTGTGGGGAAAACCCTATCAAAATAAAGAAAAAATTATTTATTCCACGTCTTATTAACTTTTTATAGAGCAATAAATACTAAGTTGTTGGCCTTAAACCGGTCAAGCCTAGCACTATGTGTACTTTGAAATTTAGATGTGCATACACCCAGAAAAAAATGTTCTTCATTCAACAAAATCGTTTTGTGAACCGCATTGAATTGATTTCAGAAAAAATATGGGTTAAATAAACGAAATTTTTGTTTAGTTGAACATATTCGTTTGCTTCAGTCAATTAAAGTTTTTGATTGAATGTTTTGTTGATTTTAGAAAATATCTTATTGATTCAAAAAAATTTTTTGGTTGGATCTACCAAATAATTTCTGAGATCATTTTACTAGACTCAAACAATAGTATATTGTGCTACAAGTTGAAAAAGCGAGAGATTTAAAACGAGTGTGAAGTTAGCTACCCGAGCGGAGCGAGGGTGGCTATCACACGAGTTTTAAATCGTCGCTTTTTCAATGTGTTGGACACGATACTTTTTCTATAATTTGTGCAAAAGTGCTAGTTTTTGTTTACCTGTTTTTGGTGTAAAAAGAAGGCGATTTTTTGTCGATTGACGCAACAATGACAATGGCAATTATCAAAACCATGGCAGTAATAATAAGCTGGCTCTCACAATTGAATAGTTGGCCCATCAAGTTGAGGGCTTCAAAATTTCCGATTTTTCGTGAAAAAAACCAAGCACAGTATTTTCGGAGAAACTGACGGTGTTTTTTTGCTTTTGCCAAGTGACAAAAGTACATACAAAATACACAACTCGAGACTTTTCAGGAAATTGATTTTAGGTTAGGGACGACAGTCGGAAAATAGAATGAAGTTGGCTGCGCACGATGCACGAGTACACCCGAGGCAGCACGAACCCACCCGAAATAACATTTACTTTTGTCACTGTGCCTCACTTTTATCACTGTCCGTATACTTTTTCCACTGCATCTGTCTACTTTTGTCACTGTTGCCCGGAAAGGTCGGCACTGCGCATGCGCCACGTCATCGACCAAAAATCGATCACTTTTTACACCAAAAACAGGTGGAAAAACTAGCACTTTTTCTCGAATTATAGAAAAAATATTTATTTAGATCCGAAAACAGAACCGATTAGGTTTATGTGATTGTGTGAAAAATACTCTTGAATATGTGTGATTACTTTAGGTTGCTTGATCAAGTTCTTGATAAAACAACAGAGAGATTTTGTGAATCAAATAAACAAAGGAACCTGCACAATTTATATTGCAAATGTCTTGCCAAGGAATTGTCTCGTCTTGTGATATTTAGTAGTTAAAGGAACTACTAAATAATTTACATTGATGACACAATTCCTTGGTGACACATTTTACAATGTTGATTGTGCTGGGTCCTTTATGGTTAGGTGAACAGCTACAAGTTTTCTTTAAATCAAGTAAAATATTTTCTTGAACCAGTAAAACCTTTACTTGAAGTGACTATTGTAAATTATGGAGAGATGTTACATTCCATGTTTTTTACGTCCGCTAATAATTAATGAACAAACTTTGAGGATTAGGATGAATAATAATTTTTGAAATTAAATTTATTCAGAAAAAAAGATCTTCTCCTTTCTCTCCGCTGGGAATCGAACACCAGATCAACTGATTTCCGGTCAGGTGCTCTAACCATTGAGCTACTAGAGAGATCGGAGGAAGAATCCCTTTTTCTAAAATACGCTTTATTACGCAAGATGTTATATTCAAATCAATTTTTACTAGGAATCTGTATTATCATCGGAGATGGTAAAGATCGATCCAAAGAGAATTTCTTTCACACATACTGTGAAAATGGAAATCTACAATATCGATCAAAGTTATATCCTCTAATACAGAAAATATTGAACCCCACTCTATGAACCGAATCGTGTAAAGTGTATTCCAACAGACAGAGAATCAGAATGAAGGGGAAGGGCTGAATTGTTGTTGCTGGTCTGTCCGAAATTACAATCAGGGCCCTTCCGGCTCTGTATTACCGACGCTTTCAGAGGAAGAGATTCAAATGAATACCTAGCGAGCATTAAGCTGGAGATTCTAAATCGTGGTGATGCTTCCACATTCCAGATTGATAAAAGGAGTGAGGTTCTCGATTTGACAACAGACAAGGAGCCAGTCTGAAGGGAAAGGACTGGATTATAGTTTTTGGCCTTTCATAAATTACAATCAGGGCCCGTACGGCTCTGGATAACCGACCATATCTAGAAGAAACGGATTTCTCTGCTGTTGGGTTATGATGCAGACCACCACTATACCGTGTATGGAGCACAAACATCAATGGCAGATGGAGAGATTTAATTGAATACCTAGGGGCGCTGAGCTGAAGATTCTAAATCGTGGTGATAAATCCCACTTTCTAGATTGCAAACAGGAGTAAGGTTCCCGATTTGACTCTATGCTCGAAAGAACTAAGGAGCAGGGTAGTGGGCTGGAAAGTCTCCGATGAGGTTTCGCTCTCGACCACAATCATATCTTGTTCCGGTTGGCCCTGGAAGCAGAATGGTGGATTACCCACCTGGAGAAACTCCGTGAAAAAACCAGTTGTGCAACAGAGCAAACAGAACTAAATTGCCTCCAGCTCAGTATAAATACAATAGAAGCACAAGAATTTGTTAAGAGGAAGATTGGTGGGGCTTCTGCGAGGAATCAAAGAACATTTCGAGCACAGTAAGGTATCAAATGATTCTGGCAAAAATGCGAAAGCTCGCCTCAGGCTCATAAGGCTCGATGATGGTGAGTTTACCGAAGACTAAGAAGCAACGCTGAATCACCTGACGGAAGTCTATTTTCCGGGTTTTCAGCGAAATCAAACCGACCGAGAGGTGAAAGGCTGGGGTTAAGAAAGGGAGAACGCCGACTGAAATTTCGCCATCAAGATCGTTGATATCAAGCAGGTGGGTCCTTTCGTCCCTTTAAATCACCAAGTGCGGATGGCGTCTATTTAGTGTTCTTACAAAAGGGCATGGATTTTATCGTCCCGCCACTGACGAGACTATTTACAGCAAGCATTGCCCTCAAACACGTACCATCGGCATGGAAGGATGGCAGAGTGACCTTGATTCCCAAACCTGGGAAGGAAGGCTACTCTGTTGTAAAAGATTTCCGGCCACTCATCTTAACGTCCTTCATCCTGAAGACGCTAGAAAAGCGGATCGAAATATATGTCAGGGAAGAGGTGCTTTTTGCCTCCACGTTACACAGAGGCAGCACGCCTTTCATGCAGGCTGCTCTGTAGCAACTGCGCTCCATCCTGTTGTGGCAAAATTGGAGCTGCAGCTTGAACAGAAAGGGTATGATGTGGGCACCTTATTGGATACAAAGAGTGCCTTCAGTAATACTTATCCAGAAGTCATCTGTCGAGAGGCTTCAAGGTGTGGCGTGCCAGGTCAGCTAGTAAGCTGGATAGGAAGCATGCTACGCCGGAGACGACTCGAAGCCAGATGGGGCGAAGGCCTAGTCATCAGGATAGCACCGCGCGTATGACCACAGGGGGGTGGGGTGTCCTGTCACCCCTTCTGTGTTGCATGTTAGTAGACGGTCTCCTGCTTAGGCTTAACGAGGAAGGATATTATACCCAGGAATACGCGGGTGACTTTGTAATCCTAGTCAGCGGGCCCTATTTGCGAAATTGATGGAGCTTACAAGGTCGGCGCTGCGCATCTTAGAGCTCTGGTGCGACAGATCAGGGCTCTCGCTGAACCCGGAAAAGACCAGCCTGCTCTTTTTCACGATAAAGTACAACGTGTCGAAAGTTGACGCCCCTGCATTTTGTGGTGGAAGGCTGACGTCAAAAATGGCGTTCCTAATTTTTTTTAAAAGCAAATTAAGTATTGTCGTCCGTATTGTCGGCCAGTATTTTTTAAATCAAAAGGGAAAATGGTTGTATATTTTTCAATAAAACTCTTTACGCCTGTTAGGGGTCAAACATAACACTCCCAAAAAATTTTTGAAGACAGCAGTTTTGGTGTTATGCCTACTCAGAATTGAAAATTCGACTACAACCCTCTAATAAATTCAAGTGCTTTTTTAAATAGGGCCCCCCGTAATATTGAACAACTCTAAAAAGCCGAAAACTATTCATTAAATAGTACTGCAGACGTGAGAATATGAAATAGAATCTTGTGAAGGTGCATGATGCGATGATTTTCCATTTGAATTCTTTTTAGCTGTTTTGATTGAAGGAAGCTGCGATGGTATTTGTTAAATGTACTGGGAGTTGTTTTTGTGGTTGTTGAATATTACTGTGGAGATAGCGATATGAAATAGAGTCATGGGAAGATGTTTGAGGTGTTTTTTTTTATTTGGAAATTTTTTGGCTGTTTAAGTTGAAGGCAGCTGAGATTTTGTTTATTAAATATGACAAGGGTTGTTTTTTTTTTGAACTGTTTTTTGGTGTTTTTAATGTTACTGTATGGATGAAAATATTAAATAAATTCTTGAGTAGGTGACCGGGGTTATTGTTTTGAAATTGAATATTTTTAGCTGGTTTACTTGAAAGCAACGTAGATGGGTTCGGTTAAATGTGCCAAGGGTGATTTTTTGTGTTTTTTTCTGATAATGTGGGGTTTCGGATATAGTTTAGTGTCTTGCAAAAGTGTCAAGTGTGATTATTTTTTATTTAGAAATTTTTTAGTTGTTAGTGTTATGGGTTGTTTTTGGAAAATTAATTTTTTTTTCAGTGTGCTAATGAATAGCTGAGACCTACGATATACGTTTTTTCACTTATTCATTAGCTTTTCCTTTAGGGGTAGTTTTTTAATGAGAGGGTTGCTATTTTGTAAATCAACTTTTGGGTGTTTTAAGAGCCATATTACATTGTGCTGAAGCTAGCAAAACAGACCTAAAAGCTTGCAATCAACTTAGATTCTATATTCTAAGTTTTTCATTTACGAATATTTAGTATACCCTACTTCATGTAAAATTTGTCTCGCATATCCCAATCTTTTGATATGTTTCACAGTTAGATTAGCTTAGAAGTTTCTTCCGTTTTGAATACTTGGTGGCCCTGATAAGGGCCGGTGTGTTTTTTTGTGTGTTTTAATTCAACCGTTGTCCTTCACCGATAGCTCTCCGTCCTGCTCAGGGCTCAAGGTATATATATCGTTGATTGTTTAAGCGCCAAGTGTCTAAGCTTTGCATGCCTTGTCCCGACCCTTGTTGGCTGCGAGGTGGTTGGAGGTAAGTCCGACGTCCTGTGGCTAGCAGGAATGCTCTCCAAGGATTACTTTTCTCCATAGCCCATGGGTCCTGGTCAGAACCCTTGGCTCTGGAAGAACTTTCTGAGGATGAAATCCCTCTCCTTTGGGACCCGGAAGAATGGGCCAAGAAATGGCCCGGGTAGTTGAACCGGATCTTCTTCCCGTCGGCAAGTAGGATTGGAGACTGTCAACTCCTGTCGACAGTCGTCGTGACGGTTGCTCACCAGCCCTAGTTGATGGCGTGGTGACGGGCGTCCGCAAAATCGGCGCCACGCTCTCCGCTTCTTATAGCTACGTCCCATCCAAAGGAATCCCTAGGTACTACCGGATGGGGCGACCCAGAGATGATTCCCTTAAATGTGACGCAGGCTATTTTTTCCTCGCTACAATAATCGGCTCCCAGGTTCTACTTGTTGGAGCGACCCGGGCGAACCGCTTATTGAATCGAACAAAGTGGAAGAGCGAGATCGATCGTTGAGTCGACAATAAAATTCCGTACGTAAAATTTCGCTCTGAAAAGAGCGGATTGTAATACAAATAATACGGTCAAGTAAATGAGAAGTCAAGATTTAAAGGAAACTGGGTTTATTCTCAAATTCTCCCTGGGCTAGAGTCAGAGAGATTAGAGGCGGTCGTGCTTACTCGAGCTAGTCGAGAGGCGCACTGAAGATTGATAAAAAAATAAATAAAATAAAAAATAAAAAAAGGCGGGGAAGCTTCTCCCACTCCGCGCGGAAGTTGAGTAGAGAGGAGCCTCGTCACCGAGTCCCCCACTACTCGGTGGCGGTCCAATCAGGAACCTCCTGAATGAGGATTGGAGCGTTGCTCCTACAAGGCCCCTGATTGGCTCGATATTTTTCGTGCGCGGCATAATTAAAATTATTCGAGTTTCTCATCTCTCTCTTGACCCAGCATTACATATTTGTTAAAATTAAACTATTATTTGATATTTAACAAATATAATTATTATTTATCGTTGATATTAACTCTATTATAATATCGTAGGTACACATATATTATATATATAGTTTATATGTAGACTAATACATATAATCTATATATTATATATAGTACAAATTGATAATATTATAACAAAATTAATATTATTAACATTAATATTGTTTATCAATGTTAATTTAATTATAAATACTAAATATTATATTGATTGATAGATATAATTATTTATCGTTGGCATTAATTTTATTAAAATATCGTCGTTATACATATATTATATATATATATATATATATATATATATATATATATATAGGTTATATGTAGACTAATACATGTAATCTATATACTACATATAATATAAGTTAATAAAATTATAATATAATTAATAGTGTTAACATTAATATTGTTTATTAAAGTTAATTCAATTCTAAACACTTAAGTTTTTAATTCATAATTTGGTTCGCGAATTCCTTGCTCGTGATTGGTGCGCAGTACCCATGGCGCGGGGTGCGCGAACCAATCAGAGAAATCGCTCGGTCAGGATTGGCGCGCGGCACCTGTGGCTCGGGGCGCGCGAGCCAATCAGGAATCTATGGTTACATAGATCTAAGATAATTCGTATTACTAGTATTAATGAATATTAACTCGATATTCAATAAGTACAACTATTTGATATTGAAATTAAATTTCTTATAATATCGTAGGTATACATATATTATAATAGAACAAATTGATAATATTATAATATAATTAATATTATTAACATTAATATTGTTTATTAATGTTAATTTAATTCGAAATACCAAATATTAAACTTATTAATAGATATGGTTATTTATCGTTGACATTAATTTTATTATAATATCGTCGTTATACATATATTATATATATATATATATATAGGTTATATGTAGACTAATACATATAATCTATATACTATATATAATATAAGTTAATAATGTTACAATATAATTGATTATATTAACATTAATATTGTTTATTAATGTTAATTCAATTCTAAATATTAATTATTAATTCTTGAATTTGTTATTTGGGACGAGCGGCCCAATCGAAAAATTCCGCATTTGTGATTAGTGCCGTACCTGTTGCGTGGGGCGCGCGAGCCCATCACAAACTCATAAGTCCTATGCATATAGATTTTTGGTTTTTTAATTAATTCTAAAATCGCTAAATGTTCCATCTAACTTGCCATATCCAAACTTGCCTTACTTAATGTAATTATAAAACTTTTTCTCTGAGATACTAATAAGTGATAAATTTATCAGCATCTTACGAGAAAAGTCTAAATGTTGGAATCTATTCTACTGAAAGGCAAGCCTGGAGCAGGAAAATTAGATGATGGCCTTAGAGTAATATGACTGGGACAAAGCAAGGCTCGTCGAGGTGAGAGTTCAGAATTCAGATTGGTGAAACAATTATTTGTGAGAATCACAAGTAATTGTTCTTAACATTCGGAATTCTCAGCTCTTCCTTTTTAGATATTGAAGATGTATATCACTTTATTAATAAAGAAACATTTAAAATTATACAGGTCTTATTCTAAGGTAATACTTGACATTTTCAAATGTAGAAAGTATGTATTTTTGATTAACATTGTGTATATTCTGAATTGAAAATAATAGTTTTAGAATTTCTGAATTTTCAACGCTACATTTCTCAATAGCCTAAATTACAAAACCTGAAATTTGTTGCTCCCATTTGAAATTGTTTAATTCTGAATATTTCTATTCAAAGTTCTCTAGTTTTGAATGCTTCAAAGCTTAGCTTTAATTTTATTGTAGTTTAAAAAAAATGAGGCAGTGAGAGACTTTAAAGTGAGTCCGTATCCGAAGATTTATGATATACAAAGATCTCAGAAAAATATGTTTCTTCACATAAACCCACCGCTATGAACATATTTTAATCTTTTTCGTAAGACGTCATAATTTATTTCTGGGCAATCTACAAAAGCTTTACGTAAACATTTCTCAGGTTGTTTTAATTTTTATTGTTTTAAATCCCATATAATTTTTCTTAGATTCACGCTCTTCAATATTACTTAAGATTCTTCCTAATTCCCCCACCCCTCCATTTATTTGCTGAAAGCAGGTTTTTAAGGCAAGAGACCAATAAACCTTGCATCTGGTGAATCATTATTGTATGATGGCATATGATTGTTATAAGTGGCACTCATTTTTCTAGATAAAGCGGAAAGTTGCACAATACTTGAATAATCTCTTTTCAAACAAAAATAGAATTTTTATTTCAACCTTATCTTTACTGAGGCTTGAATTTAGATACAGCCATTAGTGTGAAAGAGAGGCTCTTTTGCGCAATCTACAATATGTTTCACTCACACTCACAATTCCCTGTTACTGGAATGATCTTGATCGAACGCTATATACAGGGGAGCATTATCTAGAATATACATTACTAGTAACGCTATTAACGAATTTATCTGTAAGACAGTATCATTTGAATAGAAAATGAGCATCGCCGCCTGTACTCTGTTCATCGCGTTAGCCGTTTTCCTTGATTCTATTGGTAAATATACAATAATATAATATATTTATAATGTTAGGTACATTTGAAATATTATCCCGATTGCAGCCAAGCTGCTATCGCTCTCGTTGAAATTGACGTAAAATTCCACGTATTCAAAAAACCCATATGGGTACTTGTCAAATCGGCGGAAGACATAAAGTATTAGCATTATAAAACTAATATGAAATCGTTTGCAAGTTTTGTGCAAGTGCTTCGTTTCGGTTCCTATTCGGATCCGACCCAGAACGTTCCGAGATTCAAACATGCCAGACCCGGAACGGAACCAGAAACAAGATCCGTGTACTCGTTTCGGGTCAGAATGGTTCCAATTGAGGGTAACCGAATTCTTAGTTAGGTTGACTTCTTAAACCATTTAGGTTAACTAACAAAAATAAACTGGGGTCTTAGGGAACTATGATGAGTAGTTGGCATAACTGTATAATAACTTCTAATAACTTTTAACTTCTTTTCTCAGTTGCATTACCTAAGAAATTAGTTATTTTAACTAAATTATTAGTTAATCTAACTGAGTAAAATAGTAAAAGTAAAAACAGTTATCCCTAACCTAACTAAGAATTTAGTTACCCAAACATGAGTAAGCAGATGGATTAACTATTTTCTCCAACTAAGTAAACTTAGTTGACGATTTACCAGGATATTTTTTCAGTGCGATTGTAGAATGTGGTGTTGGGTTTGAAGTTCCACGTGAAGTTGACGAGGAATCACTTTTTGTTTCAAGTTTTATTTCACCGAATTATTATCTGAAATAATTTTCAGAATATAAAATTAATATTGGACCTAATTCCTATTTTTACGAATCACCATGTAACGTATTTTTTGTTCTTCTGAATAAGCACATAACCTAAAATTCATTTAACCGAAACACCATCCTTCAGAATTCCTACGTCATCGAAACTGGATGTAACCAGTGTTCCCAATTTGGCTCCTTAACCGCACTGCGCATGCGTCGCACCAGCAACCTCATTGGATGTTGATCGCGCGCTTATTTGAAATGATTAAATATGCAAATCAATTTTTCACAACATATAATAATTATAAGTACCGACACAAAAATTATGAATGATTTAAAATTTACATTGGTAAAAAAACGTATTCCTTCCTTTGAATTTAAAATCAATCATTTATTTGTGAAGAGCATATTCAAATAATTATTTCACTTTTCACTCTAAAAGACTTTCTTGTGATCGGAGAATTGATTTTTATTATTTCCAAAATGATGATTTATTATAAAAAATTGATTTACACATGTAATAGTTTCAAAAAAGCGCGCTATTCACAGCCAATGAGACTACGGATGCAACGCATGCGCAGTGCAGTTGGGGAGCTGATATGGGAGCACTGGATGTAACATAAATTACCTTCTTCCTAAAATAACGTTCAGCATTCTGATTAACTGAATGATACCGCGAAATTCGAATCAGCCAATCAGAATGCCGGATGCCATTTTAGGAAGAATGAAATTTATGCTACTGCGATGACATGGGGATTCTTACAGCTGGCGTTTCAATTAAATGAATTTTAGGTTATGTGCTTAATAGGAAGAATAAAAATGATGTCAAATAATATTTTGTTAAAATAAACATTATTTCAAATGGTAAAAATCATCAATTCAAAAAGTTGAATTAAAAATATAACAAATTTATTAAATTTGCAGATTTCCGTTCATGTCATAACGAGGGATGAAAATTTTTGGAGGATTAGGAAAAATAATGATATTTTTCCTAATCCTCAAAATTTTTTCATTTATCATTCCCGGACGTAACAAAACTTGGAATCCAATTTCAAAAATTTCAAGAGTGGCCATCAATTAAATCTTTTTTATGGTTTTGGTAGGCTTCCCTGAAAGTCAGTACGAAGTGATTCATCGAGTCACAGAATATGAATTTTGAGTTAAAATTTAAAGACTACGCTCAGCATTGTGAACATTTGTAGATTTCTATAAATGTCATAACGAGGGCGTTTTTCGGGTCTTAAACTACAAATTTCGGGCTCAAATTAAAAAACTAAAAAAGCTACTTAAATTTAAAAAATGTAAAGTTAACTTTTTGAATTATTAAATTTTAACCACAAATTTTTATTCTAAAACTAGAAAAACCACGTTGTACTGAATTCCATGAAAATCTACAAATAACGTTTTTAAAAATGCAAATCAAGTCAACATTCTGAATTTCCGAATTTTTACCCCAAACTCGCGTTCTGCGACTCAAAAAAAAACCTCTTACTGACTTTCATGGAAATATATCAACTAAATAAAATTTTTAAAAATTTATTTAATTTTTTGAATTTTTTGAACCCTGATAATATCCAATCTTGAAACAAAGTATACTAAAAAAAAATATTGCGCCTGCCAAAAATCTTTTTACTCAATGTTCGCGATGTCCACATTGGGGAAAAAAAGTTTCTATAGGCAACTCAATCTTTATCCTCCACTACTTACTCGATTTAGATTTTTTTTATTCAAAGATTTTTCAATTTCGAAAAAATTTGTGTGTTTGAATTTTTGATAAAAAGGTCAATTTTTTATTAACCAACAGAATTTACATTATTTTTTTTTAACCTTCCAGAAGTACTTTTTTGTAAATGTTCAAACTAAAAAACAAGGTGTTAAATCTGTGATAGAACTATCGAGAAATTATTTCCAGTGGGTAAATATAATTTTTACAAAATTATTACTTTAAAAACAAATTAATGAACAAAATTTACTTTACGGTATTGGCAATGCTTAGCTCAATCAAATCCAGAGTTTTTATATAAAATATTAGAGAAATTATTGTTTTATTAGGATTAAAATAATATTATTAATTATTCAAACAATTTTCATGTACAAATTCAGATTTTGGCATTCGTCAAGGATCCTGCTCAATTTTCTTTAAAGAATCAACTAAGAATGTCTTGCCGATAACTTTTTTCTGTGATAGTTTGCAGATTCACAAGAATTAATAATTATTTAAAAAAATTTCACAACCAAATTCAGAGTTTGGCTATTCTTCAACAAATAGGCTCAAATTTTGCTTCGAGAATCGACTTAATAATATAATATCTTTCCGGTGATTCTTTGCTATAATACTTTCCGAATTGACAATAATTATGAATTATTTTTAAAATTTTCAATAAACAAAAAAAGTATCATAGCAAGGAGACATGGTAAAGACAGTCTTATTTGAATAATAGCCAAACAATGAATTTGGTTATCAAAATTGTTTGAACAATCAACAAAAATAGCATCTTTTTCCATTAATCGTAATAAAACATTCACTTTTTTCACATTTTACACCGAAATGCTGGATTTTGATGAGCTAAACAATGCTAATCCGGAAAAACAACTTTTGTTCCTTAAAAAAAGTGTACATTATTTCTAGATAGTTTTAGCATAGATGGGGTTCAATTGAAAAATGCATGGAATTCACTGAATTCTCGGAATTCACGTAATTCACGGAATTCGTGGAATTCACGGAATAAAATGGAATTAATGAATTCCATGTAAAAAATTCAAATACATGACTAGATGAACCTTGTTTGATAAATCTAAATTTTTTTTTTTTAAAAGATACTTCTGAAAAGTTAAAAAAATGTCAATTTTGTATTTTAATTAGAAAAATAACCAAGTTTTTTTATAAAAATCCAAACACGCAAATCTTCTCGAAATTCAAAAATCTTTCAATAAAAAAAAACGTCCAGATCGAATAAATAGAGTAGGCTAAAAATTGATGTGTTTCTTTTTTCAGCGTTTTTACGATAATTATCACTCTGGCTCATACGATGAATTACTTGGTTTTTCTTCTGACTTATTCGGATCTTTTTATTTATTTTAACTACATTTGTGTGTACAGTTATTAGAAATATTATTGCAAAGTCTTGCAAAAAATGTGTGTGTCTCGGGGCGCACGGTAGAAGTGAAACTTCGAAAGAATGTTTAAGTATTTCATAAATTCCGTGAATTCCATGAATTCCTTGAATTTCATGAATTCCGTGAATTTTATGAATTTCGTGAATTTGATGAATTCCGTGCATTTTGTGAATTCCGTAAATTTCGTGAATTCCGTGAATTCCACGAATTCCTGGAATTCCATGAATATGCGCGCTCAGCCCGATATCTTGCTGGAGCGTGACGTGACGCTCGAGCGTCACGTGACGATTCTCATGAATTCATTCCTCTTGTAAAAATGCCGTGCCGCGCCCGGAGAAGTTTCACTTTAAAAAATGTAATTCACTTTTTTCGAAAACAGTTCTCTATTGGCAAATAATATTTTTGGAAATTAACAGTCTTTCAACAAACTGTCAATAGGGAATTTATGAGATTTATTTTAAAAAATCCCCACTCTGCTTATCTGCTCGTAAATGTTATCCATCAGCTCCTCCTTTCGCGCGGCTCATTTAGAAATGTCTGAATAAAAAGGTACAAACAAAAGTGCGTTCAAATTAGACGAAATTTTTATTATTTTCCTTATGAAGTGAATTACCCTAACACCTATACTTCAAGATAGCAAAATATTTGGCATGCGTTTTCCTATCTAATAGTTTTAATTCATATTATAATATCAGTATTAAAATTCATCTATTTCTTCTTACAGAATTAAGTTCACAGTTGAACACACCTTTAAATGAATTATTTCCTGATGCTGGGGGTAAACTCATTCCCACAATCAAGACATTTCGATATGAAAATAATGTACAATTAAGCAATTTACGTAAAATCGATGGTGAGCACTACACTGCATTCAATGAATCTTCAACTTTAGTAAAAAGGGGTCCTGTCATCATTGGATGGAAGATGGATGAATGGATTAAACCGATATACCCTCCGGCTGGCGATTATAGTACTTGTTATGTATTTGACACAAATAACAACCATTTTTTGACGCTGAACCCTGTAGATCATCAGAAATTGGGTGTGCACCATCGTATACCAGTTGTTCTCGCGGCAGATGAAATTATCGCCGTACGCTTAGGAAAACTACAAGCAATGGAACGAGAAAACAAGTCAGCAGAAGAATATGCACGTACTGAAGCAACCAAACAAGCAGACATGCAAGCCAGCTTTGAATCGCACGTGCAAGCCCGTAAGCCAAACCAAAGCGAAGAAGCAAGAGGTCTAGCAATCCGTGAAGCATACATTCGCACATACAATCGAGTATATCCTGAGGCCATGCGTCAGTATACAAAATATAGCAGAGAAATGAGATTGAATAAATAAAATGTAAAACTAAAATACAATAGGTGAACCCTATCAAAATAAAGAAAAAAATGGATCAATTCCACGTCTTATTAACTTTTTTTAGAGCAATAAATGTGAGCCCGTTGGTCTTAAAGCGGTCAAGCCTACCACTGTGTGTACATTGAAATTCGAAGTGCACACACCCAGAAAAACAATGTTCTTCATTCAACAAAATCGTTTTGTTGCCCGAATTGGGATCAGAAAACATTTTGGTTAAATGAACAAAAATTTGGTTCAGTTGATCCAATTTGTTTGCTTCAGTCAATTACCAGACTGAAATAAAAGATATGGTTCATCCAACCAAAATTTTTTGTTGAAAGCATCCTAAAAGTCACGGACGTATGGACTTGGTACGATCGCGTACTTCAATTCAAGATGACAGTCCACGTGCGAGAGTTCGGAGCGTCGCGCAAAAAGCATAAAAATATAATCCGTTTGCGTATGAATCTCCATGCGATCGTTTGTGTTTTAATCGTAAAAAATAACATTTTTTTATAAATGTGAAAAGCCACACAAGATAAGAAACAAAATTAATAGAAAAAAACTGTTCACCCACAAAAGATTTACAAATTTTTTATTAATTACTTTTGAATTGAAAAATTGTCGTCCCTCTTGCTATTCTTTTTAAAAATTAAAGCCCCTGGATAACGCGTCGAGAAACGCAAGTTACTTGGTGAGTACAAAAAATAAGTAAACTATATGTACATACATATAAAATACATATGTTATAAGTGGATTTTCGCTAGTTATTTCAATTTTAATAGATTTCAGTTAAATTTGGATTTATTTGGACTCGTAAATGAGTCCAGAAATTGTCTGAAGGGCGCCAGGTAGTTTTGTCACAAAACTACGAAAAAGTTAGTTCAAATTAGTTTCGTGATTCTGAGAAACTTAGTAAATAAAAGCTCGAAAGCCCCGGCAGAGTGGCTGAGTAAAAATTAACACAAAAGACAGGATTGTGTATCGATAACCTGCCCTCGTGAAAAGAAAGACCAACTGAAGATCACTGCAAGACCAGTTTCAAACCACGTTTGGTCTTTTTCTGGTTTGTTCCCTTCATCCTATACCTGCCTCATTTTGAGGGCATTGAAATAGATACCACTCTCTCTCTCTCTCTCTCTCTGAAATAAGGATAGCTGTCTGTATCAACAGATTAGCTATACCTAAAAGTCCTAAAGAACCTGGGCTGATTTATGAGCATTTATGAGATCAAGAGGCTTCAACCATTTTCCGTTATATTTATGGAACTCTGTCCCTCCCTTCATGGTTATGGTCCTGACTCGTGATGAGCCTAATAATGATGGGATATTGGGGGTTCAAACTGCCGGGACAGGACTATACCTGCCTATACTGTGATCTTAAGTTGGTCTTTCTTTTCACGAGGGTGGTAATTAATTTTAATATAAATTCGTAATGTTTTAAGACGCTGTAAGGTACTATCAATTTTAAGCTATACTGTGATCTTAAGTTGGTCTTTCTTTTCACGAGGGTGGTAATTAATTTTAATATAAATTCGTAATGTTTTAAGACGCTGTAAGGTACTATCAATTTTAAGCAAAATTACATCTAATAAGAAACAGTAATAGTTTTAAAAACGTGTTAATGGTGACAATTAATTTCGTCGAACTAATTCGCGACCTCTGTTAATGAATTCCTCTCGCCAGGGCACCGCCTCAACGGTGTTGAAATAATCGGCCAATTGATTTCGCAAACGGATAGCATTGCCAGGAGATCTGTTGCCGCAGAAAAATGTCTCGTTACGATGAAAACCAGTACCTTCTACTCTACATGCGCCAGGTACCACTGCTCCAGGCTCATTATCATCTCTGTCAACTAAAGAAGAAGGGCAGGACACTTTCCTGTCGTCACATTCCTCTTCAGTAATTAAAAAGTTGTGTAGGCTTAGTGTTGCCAAAACAACTTTGTCAACAAATAATGGATTCGCAAGAAAAGGTTTCCTAAATACTATCCAGCGATTAGTCAATATGCCGAATGCGTTTTCGATAGTTCGCCGAGCTCGAGATAGCCTGTAGTTGAAAATGGATTGTACCGGATTCAGTAATTTTTCAGAGAATAGCCTCATTAGGCTCACATTTCAAGGAAAGGCCTCATCGCCCAAGAATTAGTAGGATCGAAGGAAGTTTGTTTGCGGTAATTCCGATGCAGGTGGTAAACACAAATTTCATTCAGATACAGCCTTCCCAAAATGTGATCGAGAAAATAATCCGCTGCCATTGTCTGATCCAAGCCCTCCAACATCAAGCATCTTAAACTTGTATGGGGCATCACAAGCTGCCACTAATACAATACTAAAGTGTTTCGCCATGTGGAAGGATTCCCCGAAAAAGTACTCCAGGGAAATTCTACGGAAATTCCAGTTGGAAATTCCGTTGGCTTTCCGTGAAAATTCCACAAACTTTCCGTCTGCAAAATGCAGCCTGTAATGGACTCAGGAAGTTCCTAGCAAACACTTTACTATCAGTACCTCTACCCCTGGTCGATTTCGCAAGTATCAACCATCGTCCTAATACGTTCCGTTTGCACTAGGTGTAAAAAATGAATCTTCCTCGAGGAAGTTAAGTTCTAAATAAAGATTAATCGCATCTAACCCACCTTTCTCATGACCCGTCATTATACAACTTCCAAGTGCACCAGGTATAAAAAATACATCTTCTTTGAGGAAGTTAAGTTCTAAATGAAGATTCGCCGCAACCAACCCATTTTTTCATGACCCGTAATTACACAACAACTTCCAAGTTGAAAATTGAGGAAATTTAATAAAAATCACTCAAGAAAGATTTACTTGCTCTAAATATTTACAATTACAAAAAAGATTATTTTTGGACTTGTTTGTAACTTTAAACATTTAAGACTAGATAGGCCTTTCTTATTTATAGTACTCTGTCGGTATTGTGGATAGTATCTTGCAGCGTGATGAAATACGAGCAAACTCACTTACCCAGGAATTTTTCCATAATAATGAATATTTTTCGCTAAAACTTTTAGAAATAGTAAATAACATGAAAACATTTTCCTATTTTGTGAAGTCACAATGAAAAATATTTTGTTATGGTGGATAAAAATCATGTGGAATTACAAATAAAATATTCTCTGAATGAAATCAGTTAAAAATGCCGAAAGCAATCAAAATATCGTAGACGCGACTTTTCTTGGGCTATTTATTTTTTAGAGATGGATATACGAAAATAAAGCTTCTTATCGAAAACTGCATTTATGCGGCTTGAGTTCTCGTGCTGGCAACTTGGGAGAATGTTTTTATTTATTGTTAATCTTTCCATGCAGAGAATGAGTTTTTAAAACTCCTCCAAAAACCATTTCAGCAAGTCCTTCCACAAAAACTGATGCCTTGTCTTGACAGGATACTTTTAACAGATCCAATTTGTCCCTGTTAATGGGTACATTGCCATTTAACATCACCTACAAAAACAAAGATTTCAATTTATATAAATATTTTAAATCATTTTGTGTGTCCCGATAATATATAGGTTTATTTTCTCAAACGCACATACAAATAAAATTATTACTCACTATGGGTGGCGGCTGATTGTCATTCTTTTCTTTTAATGCTTCCACCAAACCTGTGAAATGAGAATATGGGGTATGAATATTAATTAATTAAGATAAGGTAATTCATTTTAAGAAGAAGTTGTTACCTACCTTCAATTCTTTTTCTGTAACCCTCAAGATGCTTCTCCAATTCACCAATTCTTTTTCTTTCCTTCATTATTCATTTCTTCTGCTTCTTTATTATATTATCCTTTTCCTCTATTTCGCTTCTAATCTTCACCATCTCTTCTTCCACAGGTTGAATTCGATATTCAAACTTTTTAATAACGTTTCTGGCTTTGTTCACCTGAAATAATTACAGAAGTTTAATATTTTTGTGTACAAATCGTGAAAATTGTGTACATTATCACTTCCAAATACTACATGTGTCATTAAAACCTTTAAAAATGTCCCTAATACCGCTACAAGAAATGATCAATAGGTACGTAATATTTATAATGTTCCAGCTAGGGGGTGCAAATAGTTAGAAAACTTCGCGTTATATCGAGCCGACTTTTTTCAAGTACTGTGGGGGTTCACGGGTTATCGATAAACAAATTCAGGATCCAAGATTGAAAACAAGCTTTTGAAAATTTCAATGAACGAGCGAATTTTTATGAAGGTCGGTGTCGGAGGTTTTCGAATTGCAGAATATAAATTTGGGGTACAAAATAAAAAATTCGACATTTTTTATCAAAAATCTTTTCAGAACTCGCAAATATTCGAGTAGCCAAAAGTTTCGAGTATTCCAAGATATCTGAGTACTCAAAAACTTGCAGCATTTCGGAAAGCTCAAACTCGAACACGATTCGTGTCGAACTGATCGAACTCAGCTCGACTCAAGAACCTAAGAAACTTGACTGGACTCGGCTCGCTCAAATTTCTAGTTCAATTTCGACCAATATTACGTTTGTCCATCTTCTTTACGTATTTTCATTATTCAAAGAATATACTAAAAAAAAATATTTTCTTGAAAACTTGATTGTAGAAACTGAAAACTGAATTTTAAATTTTTTCTCGTAAACAATGCAAGATATCATAAAAGAGCAAATATTATCTAAGCTATTTGGGACATAGGTGCAGCCTCTAACAACGTTTGTTTTTTGTTGATTAAATTATGGGTGTACTTTCAATAATTAACAACGTACTGACCTTATAGCATTTTCATTATAATAATAATTCTATACTTACATTGATTTCATTTTCTAACTCCTCCTCCGCTTCTTCTGTTGCATCCTGCATAACTTTTAATTTATTTTATTATGCACGTTCACTGCGTCATGCTTCTTCTTTCTTTTATTCTAAAAGATATGAGAAAAGTATGTTAGATAAAATGCAAACCACTTTCATTTCCACGACAACGAATTTTTTTTCAACAAAATAGTTACATTTTCGAAAAAACAGATGAACTTCAACAAAAATAATAAATTTTTATCTAGAATAGTTGAACTTGCAGTTAAAAAAATTAATATCCGAATAGTTTGACAGCTTCAGAAATTGATTTCCTCAACCGTTGAGCTGGAACGCCTAATTTCCTTCCTGAAAATGAGCATTGGACATTTCAGGAAGTGGAAAAATTCAGTTTTTCTCAAAACAACTTGTTTCCTTCCACATGATATTTGTGCTTGTAGGTGGTTCAGTAGCGTAACCTGCCCGCGGTCCAGTACTCCGGATTACCCGCGGTTCACTGATGCTGCTGGTCATCGCTTTAAAGGGTACTGTTTCCTCTAAATCGTCGACAATACCAAGCGAATATGTATCCTCCTCCATGTCATCGCGATTCAAAAAAGAATCGATAATCCGTTTCTCTGGGGATTTTTTAAAGACCTGCAATAAAAGAATATCAATGCAATGCGCATTATTACAAAATATTCTTAGCATAAAAAAGTACGTTAACTTACAAACTCAGCTGCAAACTCTTCTGCTGCTTTGTCCCCAAAGGCTTTTGTATTTGAAATTAGTCTTTCGATTTCTTCCTCCGCAGATTTGAAGAAAATATTTTTTACACGGTCCGCCTGCCGTTGTCCTCTCTTACTGTTTATTGCGGATTTTTTGCTTCTAGTCATGGACTTCACGCAATGACACGTCTATTTGTGTGTATGATTTGCAATACATAATAATTAATTTTGTGCAACAAAGTACAATTTTCAATCCAAAAACGTGAATTATCAACAAAAAAATTAAATTTAAACAAAATGATTACTGCCCCTTTATTGAAGGAGAGTGGGGGAAGTTCAAAGTTAGGGGGAATAGGAATAGTGTTTTTCGATGTCGGCCGGAAATTCCTAAGGGGGGTCGTACCCTGGCAACCTAGTCAGCAACTACGCTGAGAAAGACGAGATTTTTCCAAACGGGGCCGTAGCGGGGATGCACCTAGGCAAGCTAGATGCAGCTACGTTAAGGAAGAAGAGATTTTTCCTAATAGGGCGGTAGTGGGGATACACATAGGCAAACTAATCGGAGAACAAACTCAGCCAAGTCCGGTCAATGGAACTAAGTTTTGCTGGGGAGAATTTCTCCGGGGAGCCGTAAATCGGAATGAAGACCTCGTCCGGACTGGCAAATAGAGAGTCGGGCGAAGGTAGTACCTTCGAGGCGAAAAGATTAGTTCCGGTATGGGTACGGACCGGTAGGGGCGCTGTGATACAGTTAGTGGTACGAACAGAACGGGCGTCGGGGTCGTGGAGGTCCCTAATTCGGGGGCGACCCCGGATGATGGTTGGGCCTGGTTCGAGATGACTCCGCTAGCCAATGCCAGGGCGAGCTCCGCCTTTCGTTGACGCTTCTTCTCGCGACGACGGTAGCTCTGACACGGATGTTTGTATGGCTTCGATACGGACGTCGACGGTCGAGGGACGTCCGGTCGAGGAAGTGGTCCTCGAGCGCGATAGGTCGACAAATCTATCCTAACCGGGGCCTTTCCGGGCGCACACCGGGCAACTTGGTGAAGGCGTGTCATGGAGTTGAGCAAAAGCGAGTACGAAGTACCCGACGAACGTGAGGAAACTGGGGAATGCCTGGAATAAGTTTGGTACGGAAATCCCCAAGTGGGGTCGTACCCTGGCAAACTAGTCTGCAACTATTTTGAGGTGAAGTGAGATTTTTCCGCCGGTGTCTGGAATAAGTTTGGTACGCAAATCCCCAAGTGGGGTCGTACCCTGGCAGACTAGTCTGCAACCATTTTGAGATGAAGAGAGATTTTTTTTTTAAACGCGGCGGTACCTAAGCAAACTGATTGGCAACGATGTTGTACTCCGTTGAGAATGAAGAGATTTCTCAAACGCGGCGGTACCTAGGCAAACTAAGTGGCAACTATGTTGCACTCCGTTGAGAAAGAAGAGATCTTCTCGAACGCGGAGGTAATGGGACGTAACTAGGTAAACTAATCCGACGACTATGCTGCACTCCGTTGAGAGAGAAGAGATTTTATCAAACGCGACAATATCTAGGCAAACTAATTGGCAACTATATTGTACTACGTTAAGAGAGAAGAGATTTTATCAAACGCGGCGGTACCTAGGCAAACTAAGTAGCAACTATGTTGCACTCCGTTGAGAAGGAAGAGATCTTCTCAAACGCGGCGGTAATTAAGCAACTAAGTGGCAACTATATTGTACTCCGTTGAGAGAGAAGAGATCTTCTCGAACGCGGAGGTAATGGAACGTAACTAGGTAAACTAATCCGACGACTATATTGTACTCCGTTGAGAGAGAAGAGATTTTATCAAACGCGGCGGTGCCTAGGCAAACTAAGTAACAACTATGTTGCACTCCGTTGAGAGGGAAGAGATTGTCTCAAACGCGTTTGTACTTAGGCAAACTAATTGGCAACTACGTTAACGAGAATCACTTAGAACCGAAGTTCGGTACCGCCGTACGAACGATATCCGACACCAAGTCCTAGGAAACGAAATTCTATTTTGACGCGGACAAAAATATTACTACCGTACGTGAAAAGGAATATAATTAATAACGCGACGGACACACAAGAACATGGACATAGATAATTGGCAGCAGAGCCTCGGTCCACCGTCGCGGCTAACGTCTTACCCCCGCAACCAATTGGCGACGCTGGGCGACTTATCCGACGACGAGCTCCGGGTTGGGTGCCCGACAACAAAGCACAAATATATATACCCGCACAAGAAATGTTGTGCCGAAAAAGCCCGGTTCACCGTCACGGCTAACGTCTTATCCCCGCAACCAATTGGCGACGCTGGGCGACTTATCCGTAACGAGTTCCGGAGAGATACCAAACACACAATAAAATACAGAGAAAACAATATCATATAATGAAAATCAAAGACATTCGGAAAAAAGGTGAGAATAAGAGAGAGAGAGAAAAGTGGAAGAAAGTAACAGAAAACGAACGTGAAGAGTTGAGGGATGATGAAACTCCCTACGATGACGGTTCCGACGTGAAGATCCCAGCACTGATTCCCAGGATGAAATCTGATGAGGTAGGGCCCAGGAGAAAGGATGGGCAACTTCAAAGAAAACAACTTCACTATGTCAAAACACAATAAACATAATTTATTCGACTAAGATTCGATAAGACGCGTCTCAAGTGCGTGACTCGTTGTCCACGCTTAGTTTCGAAGAAGAAGACAGGCGAGCGCTTCTCGACCTGTCGAGTTCTGAATCGGGGACTAACTAACTTACTCGGCTCGCAGGCCGTCGTTCGTAGCGTAGTGGCTGACGCGAGAAGAGCGATCCCGGCTGCTGATTGGTTGGGACCGGTCGACAAGAAGGGACTCACGGATCGCGCCGATCCCCCGTTTCCAATACCGGACCGTTCGAGCGTCGTGGCTCGATTTCGGCTATTTCTATTTTCTAACTCGAATTATCTATTATGATCTCAAAAATCGAATTTTAACTTTATTAGAAATCTAAAAATTGATAAGTATTGATTGCAGATAGGCGCTCCTACCTGCGTTGAAAATATTCCGAAATTTGACAAATTGAATTTTTAAAATGGATTAAACGAATTTTCGAGTATATATATATATATATATATATATATATATATACATACATACACATACCCATACACACACACATATATACGTCCGAGGTCCCTACATGATTAGTAACTTTAAGGGGTTTGAGTATGTGGCATATAAAAAAAATTAATGAATTGAAATTTAATGGTTAGATTATAAAAGAATATTAATTCTACTCAAACTGCTTAAAACACCTTAACATCATTATTCTCGGTGTACATTAAAAACGGAAGGATTTTTCGAAATAGATTACAATTTGCAGGTTGAAT
Source organism: Andricus curvator (assembly GCA_932195095.1). NCBI lineage: Eukaryota > Metazoa > Arthropoda > Insecta > Hymenoptera > Cynipidae > Andricus > Andricus curvator. Next base: position 131,012 of record CAKNYM010049042.1, read on the forward strand.
AAAAATATCTCAACACTTGATAATTTATGTATCTTCCTTCCCTGATTTATATTTGAAAATAATCGGGCCCTCTTATTTAAAAAGATAATCAAAATCGGAAGATCTATAATGTCGAAAGTGAGAGGAGAGTGAAGCGGGAGCGAGCGTGAGAGTGAGAGAGATAGAGAGGAGAGTTGAGAAGAGCAGAACCGGTTTAGAGCCGGGCAGTCGAGTTATTGGCTGTTGAAAAAGCGAACTCGAGCCAAGCCGAGTTTGACAAATTGAGAGATTAAGATGGTGAGGGGAGAGAGAGGCGAGGGGAGGTTTGAAAAGCGGTGAGGAAGAGTAACACGCCGGGCGGATGTGGGATAGCGTGAAGAGTAAAACCAGTTTGGGCTTGACGAACCGAGGCTGAGGATGAAAAAGCGAATTCTTGTCAAGCCGAGTTAAGTAGAGGAATTTCAAGGGGAGCGAGTGAGAGGGAAGAGAAAGGTGTTGGTGGAAGAGAGAAGAAGAGAAGTCGGAAGTAAACATGGAATTTAGGAAAGTTTAATGGGGAGCCGACGAGTAAGAAAAGCTCGTTTCTGAAAGTTGAAAAATTCCAGCCTAAATATATTTTCTTGGCTTATGGCCGATATCACAAACAGTACACTATTTTCAACCAAATATTAACATCACGTATTAAATTCTTTTGACAAATATTAAGTGTCACATTTTTTGTTGAGAATTCCTCTTTTTGCTTCAATTGAACTTTTTTTCAGTGAAATAACATTACTATTTGGTGGAAAGATTAATTGTTTCATTTTCCATTCAAGAAATTCATTTGCGACACAAACAACAAAGTTTCAGCAAAGCCGTTTTATTTTCAACTTTGGTAAGGTCTGCGCCGACGTCAGTTGGATCGACGGCGATGTTTAGGCTAAATTTGATCGGCGACTGGCGGCACTCCGGCGTGACGCCGTTCTAAATTTTCGGCGGCGGCGTTAATGTCGGCGCGCGTTTGTAAAATAGTTTTTTTCCATGTATTTTTTCTCTATAAATAGGATAAAGTTGAAGAAGAAAATTTATTTATAAAATTTAATAAATATTTATTATTTATTCATATAAAACTCTTAATAAAATGAACACTTAGATGAAATTTTAAGCGATAAAATCTCTTAGGAATGCAATAGGAACTTCGATTTAATTTTTAAATGTATTTTTGATTTTATGGTCTTTTTGCCTCTAAACCTTTAGCAAAGTTATACATGCTTACAGTATAATCTCTTTTCATATTTCTTCTCAACAAAACAAAAAATAAAGCAAAAAATAAAGATTTGCAAAGTCAGCCAATGCGTTCCTGTCAAAACATAATCGCACATTAGTGAGTTTGCGTTCTAGCTGAATCGAATTGAATTATCCATATAATGTCAATCATATATATGATATAAGATACTTACCTCCAAAAAGTGTTGTTTTCCCTTGATTCCGATTCCATTTTTGCTCTTTCTAAACGCTCACGGCAGTAGACTTTTTTGACGTCTATTATTTTTCGTTTTTTTCGGTATAAATAAAATTTTCAAAAAACTTCCACGCAAAACTTTATTTTTTATTTGATTGGAGAAGATCAATGCTCAATTTCTCTGTCGGGTTTTGAAGGATTTTTGCTGCCATTATAGCTTTTTCATTTCGGTGAATCAATAATGTAATCGATAATAAATACAACCGTCAATGTGACGTTGGTCATAAGTAGAACTGTATCGATTGAGAAAGTCGATACTTGCGCAAGTACGGGAGCAACTATACATTACCATATGGTTACATTCAGTTTGCGCATGTTCGAGCATTTTTGTGCAACCAACTTCAGTCTTGAGTGGTCTTGACATACTCACGCTGCTGCCGACAGACGCCGCCGAAAATTGAGAACGGCGGCACGCCGGCGCACCACGAGCGGATCATGACCGCTACGACCAAATTGGCTTTTTGATCCTTACGCCATGCGCGCGCATGAGCGGTAAAATTTGAATTAAATTATTATGCACATCAAATGGATTAATGGTGTTTCAAATATTTGACAACCTTTTGCTTATAATTCTCATATTCTTTGAGTTTTAAAGATGTGTGTACAAAAATATTTCTTATTTTATATGTTGAAAGTTCGAGGGGAAATTAAAAAAGTATTTCGAAGAGTGACTTTTTAATTACTTTTAATGACTTTTCAATCATTATTATATTTACGTTATTATTATTATTATTATTTACGTATTATTTTACGTATTATGTGAGAAGTTGTAGGCTCCGGAAGCTACGATCATGGTTCTTTAAGAGCAACCAATCCCGACGCAACTGGAACGTGTACGTCATCCACTCCTGCTTCTTCTATCCCAGAAGGTAAGCAATAGCGGGAAATTTACACAGGAGACTTTGTACAACACTGTTCCTCATAACATTCTACAAAGATTGGTAGCTCTAAAAA
>CAKNYM010049042.1:153445-207553 GCA_932195095.1 Andricus curvator
TCCAATTCATTATAAGAAAATACGAAACGATCATTCAGTTTCAAACAATTGTTAACGAACAGTGTAATAGTTGATATAACAACCAAAAAAGATTGTAATTTAATGTGAGAAACAGAATTCATTCAAAGACGATTTTTCAACAAAATAGGTTATTTTTCAACCAAATATAACAACCAAAAAAGATTTTAATTTAATGTGAGAAACAGAATTCATTCAAAGACGATTTTTCAACGAAATAGGTTATTTTTCAACAAAATTTTTGAATTTTTAGGCCAAAAAGACCAATTTTTTACAAAACAGTTGAGTTTTCAACCAATAAATATGGATTTTTGACAAAAAGTTATCTGTCAACCAAATAGTTGAATTCTCTACGAAATCAGGGGAATCTTCAACCGAAAAAAAAAGAATTTTCAACAAAATAAGTACACTTCTAACCACAAATATAAATTTTCAAATAAAATAATGTATTTTTGAACAAAAGGGTGATTTTCAATCAAAAATATAATGTTCTACCAAAAAAGACGAATGTTCAACTAAAATGAATAATTTTCAACAAAATAAAGTTTTAACAAAAATTGTTCAACTTTTAACCGAATTTCAACCAAAGAAGATAAACTGTCATCGAAGAATATAATACATAGTTCGATATTTCAACAAAAGATTTAAATTTAAAATTAAAAACTAGCAATTTCAGCTAAATTGCAATTTGTATCAGGATTCATAATAATTCAATTGATAGCCCTTTTTATATATTTTACATACGAACTAAGTATTATTTTACTGTTATTCCCTAATTTTCCCGGCTCAAAAGTGACAAATTTACTGCAAACATTTGATGTGCGTAATAATTTCATTCAAATTTTACCGCTCATGCGCGCGCATGGTCATGATCCGCTCGTGGCGCACCGAATAAAAATCGGCGGCGTCGCGGCGGGAATGAAAAATCGGCGGCGGCGTCGGCGTGGCGCGTCGGCGCAGACCTCTAGTAAAATGACAAGTTTTCAACAAAATACTTAAATCCTACACTGAAACGTAGATTGTGAAATTGGAGCTTGTGAATTTCAGCTCGCAAAACACGGAATAACAAACATTATGCCACACTTGTAGTTATTTATAACTACAAGAAAAACCTAGAAACACTACCCGAATCGGGTAGTGTCACGCCTACCCTGAAAGGGAAATGGTTTAATGGTATAAATGCAATTTTCTACGTGAATTCCGCGGTGAACTTTCCATGCCTCAATTTCGGATTCTGGGTGATGAATTGCACAAGCAAATGATTAATTTATTTTTTCTTCCTTAGTAACTACAAAAATAATAATCGTTAACTTCGTTAATAAATATTTTTCATCCTTATAAAAATCAGTGATGATATTATAAAAATCTGTTGAATGCATAAACCTGCTTCAGAATGATCTTTGTCAGAGGTATAAGGAAATTTTTGCCTGTTTTTCAGGTGACATAACCTCTATTTTTCCTAACTACCAGTAACGAAGTACTACAAGGAGACCGCACGCCTGTGGCGGAGATGGTGGTAAACAGCCCACAACCGCGATCGCCTGTCCTCGAATTTTTATTTCTTCCCAGATGAGATCGCCACATGTGGCAAATGGAGGAATTACGATTCCTATAGTAGCAGACGGCAATTTAGTTACAAAGTTTCTCTGAAGACGAGCTCTCATCTGGGAACATATCTCGCTATGGAGAAAATCGGAGGACAGGCGATCGCGAAATGGCGCCAGGTGAAATACATGGTGTGCGGTCTCCTTGTAGTACTTCGTGCTACCAGTTATCATAATTTCTATCATAATTAATCCTCATTTGGCATCATTTTCATATTTTCGAATTTCTATTCGCGTAAATGAATGCTAGGTTATGTTGTTATTTCAGAAAAAATAAATTATGTCAAATGATTATTCGAATAAGTGTAAAATATGTCAAGTAGAAATTTGTGCAAATAAATATTAGGTTATGTGGCGATTCGCAAAAATTACGATTATGTTAAATACAAGTTCGGTATAATAGAAATTATGATAACTGGTGGTTAGGACAAATAAAAGTTGAATCACCTGAAAATTCTGTGATCCGGGAAAGTGCTTCACCGTCCAATCCTTCAGCTGATTAAAAGAAGTATAAAAGTCTCATCATCCTAACTGATATATATTAAGAGCCGAAAGATATGTCAAGTAAAATTATAAGAAAGAAAAGAGAATAAAACTAATTCATTTTTCGAGTTAAACCTACATAATGAAAAAGATAAATATGGAGTGTAAAAGAACGGAAATAAACTCGCCAAGCCGGTTTTAAAAATTAGTTTAGAAGTTAGTATACCTACTATATTTTGTGGCTGTCATGTAGTCAGCATTTGATGCCAATGGCGAACGCACATCCCTTCTACAAAAAAATGATTGGATCCGATTGCGAACAATTGAAAAAAAAATTCAATCGTTCCCAATTGTGTTTCTTAATCGGGTCGTACCGGTTCGGAACGATTGAGGCCGGCTATCGTTGCCTATCGTTCTCAATCGGGACTCGAGATGAAGTAAGTCTGCCATTATGTTGATGGCAGCACATTGATCTCGCGGGAATTATTTGAAAACGATTATTTACTTTTTTTTAAATTACATATCTGTGAAAGATAAATTTTAAAAAGATTTTAAATTGTTAAATAATTCCCTCGTGATCAAGGAGCAATCACCAACATATTTCCAAATAACTTATTTTGTAGTAATTTTCATGACTTGCGTATTATTTTTCATTACATTTTAATTTGTTTAATTCGGTTGCGGCCTATTTTTTTAAAATGTTGATACCTAAGTATAATAATTAAACAGGTGTTTAGAAGTTATTTCTCAAATAAATTAACAGTATTATTTCATTTTGATTTCGAAATTTGGGTTGCAAATTTTACTCTTATGTGTGTGACAAAAAAAAACAGCTTCATCGGTGTAACGGAGTACCCGGGTATCCACCTCCTTTGAAAAAATTTTTAAATTTGTAAGAGGAAAACCCAAGTTATATTTCCCACCCCGTAATAATAATAATCAAAAAACCCCTGAGAACACCTCTACCACTTATACCTGAACAAATGCGAAGACCCTCCACGTAAAACACTCAAAAAATTGAAAAATTTGAAATAATCACCCAAATCACCTTCAGAAAACCCCAACTTATATTTCCAACCCAATAATAATATTCAAAACCCCCCTAAGACCACCACTACTACTTTTACCTTAACAAATCCGAAGAGCTTCCACATAAAATACTCAAAAAATTTAAAAAAATCACCCAGTCACCTTCAGAAAACTACAAGTTATATTCTCAACCCCATGATAATATTCAACAACCCCCTAAGACCACCCCTTCTTCTTTTGCGTTAAGAAATCCGAAGAACCTCCACGTAAAAAACTCAAAAAATTTAAAAATTTAGAATGATCACACAAGTTACCTTCAGAAAACTTCGAACTAGATTTCCAAACCCATAATAATATTCAACAACCCCCTAATACCACCACTACCACTTTTACCTGAATAAATCCGAAGACCCTCCACGTAAAACACTAAAAAAATGTGAAATGATCATTCAATTCAACGTTCAGAAAGCCTCAAGTTATATTTCCAACCCAATAATAATATCCAATAACCCCTGAAAACCACTGCTATCACTGTTACCTGAACAAATCCGGAGAGCCTCCACGTAAAACACTCAAAAAATTAAAAATAATCACCCAAGTCACCTTCACGGCTTCTAGGGTTAGGTTTCCGATCGACGTCTCTATGCATTTACCCGATTGCGAACGATTCAAACGCTTGTCCCGATTGAAAATGATTGAGAACGATAAAAAAAATTTGTCCCTATTAATACCAATTCAAAACGATTCACCCGTCAATCTGTCTCAATCGGGTCCAATCATTTTTTTCTAGAAGGGATCAGAATAAGAAAAAATTTTGCGCAGTTTGCATACACAGGAAATGATTACTTACGAATTTGGTAATTAATAATTAATATATGTTTGTAGTCCTTGAAAATTATTCATTAAAAAGAGCCCTTTTCATTTTCGATATATGTACTCGAGATATGTGATTACTTGCTAGTCTGATTAACAAAGCTACTCTACACTAACAGTTCCTTCATGATCTAGCAATTGTGTTTCAAAGTTAGTTTATTCGTTATTAAAAAAGTGCATTTCTTAAACTCTCTGTATTTGCGAACCTGGTTTTCGATCCTGAACTGACACAGAATGCATTCAACGTACTTGCAACCCACAAAACATGCCACTCTTGACAATATGAGTACACTTGCTCGTTCTTCAAAATAATGATTTCTTTAATTTGTCGGAATATACTTTCTTTTTCTGAACCGATTCTGCTCTCCATTGCTACGAAAAGCCCAACTCGATATTCTATCCCATAGACTTTAAACCGATCTGTCCTAAACACAACGTCATCTTTATTATATTCCATGCTAACTAAATTATCTTCGCTCAATGTATCCTCTACAGATATATTGCTTCTTTTAGTAGACTCAAATTTTTGTTCTTGGTGATTCACCCATACCCCAAACACTGCACTGAGATATTTGGCACAATTTCGCTATTTTTTTGGTAAATGTTTAAAATTAGCGTACACGCTAGCATGTCTTTTAAATATGCTATGTTTCGCTTCATACCTCAAACAGCAGACGTTTCGAAGAGGTTCTAATTTGTAAAGAAATTCACCGTAATAGACTAAATGATGGATTTTATTGATAGGATTGAAATCACGAAATAATCTGAGAAAAATCCTGTTAAATTCCATAGTTAACTCAAAAAAATAACTGAAAGTGGACACTTTAAATTTTGGAGCCATTACTATTTCAGTAATTCGATTTAGCGGTAAAATTAAATGCAGGTATTCGTCATTTTTTGGAACTTTGTCTGAAACTAAAAACTGAAATACTCTCATTAATAACCACGTTTGGACTCCTTTTTGGGATAACGTGTGCTCTTTCTGATTTGAAAATGAATTCATAGTAAAACTAGAAGACGGCTTGTCTTTTACTTCGGGACGTCCGTATTGAAATAAATTTACTCTACGATTGAAAGTATACATATATATTCGAATTATAAAGATATTGGTGACCATGCTGTGAAGTACGATCTTCAGTATCATTGAACACACACCCTGTCACAGATCATGCAATGGATCAAAAGTAAAATTTTCAGTGCAATGGAAAGAACCAGACTAATGTAGAATACTTTTCTCCCTGACTCAACAAGAAGTAATCATCGCAGGATTTTCAGAAACATTTTTGACGTGCTCTTTGTGAATTTCTCTAGTTCGAGACATAAAAGGACCTAACGATCCATTCCTGAACTCTTCGCGACTTATCATACAAAGTCGACAAAAATGTGGCGTAGATGGACTCAAAAAACCAAGAAGATAATGTGCAGCGCAACCGCCAGCCTTCACACAAGCTATGGTTGCCCTTGAGGTATACTTTGTGCCATCTTAAAGAGTAACTGAAACAACATTTCCACTTTCTAGTTGTAGTATGTCTAGTGTAAAGCGCTTAAGTACGGCCTGAATACCATACTTAGTTACATCAGTCGTATAACAACAGATAGCGAGCATATGTACGCCCCCTAAAAATGAATTTAGAAAGGCTGGAAGGTTTGTATACTAAAATAAATTGTTCCCAAACTATGTTCATGGGTTTTAGATCCTATAGGATTGTTCACTAAGAGATCATTACAGAAAAATTGAATTCTCATAGCTCGAGGAAACTTTTGGAAGAACATATTTTTTTTAAAGCTTTCACAATCTCGGAAGTTTGTTATTAAGTCCCAAGAATTCAAAATCAACGTAATTCCTAACTTTAGAATGGGATAAAATAAGCCTCAATATTTCTATAATAGGCATGTACTGATACGTTTCATAAACATCCTTGGGTTCATACTCCTCAATTTCATTATTTAGAACTTGATCAGTTCTCGTCCCAAGTGGTTGTTGAATAGGATCATCAAAACGATCATGCTTTTTTAAAGCCCTAGTTTGTCCATTAATACCATTTAAACCTTTAAAAGGATCTTCTATGACAAACTTTTGAAGTAGAATGTCAACTCAAGGACTATTACCGTCTATGTTCTCCGATAAAAGGAACTCACGAACATCCTTTTTCAAACTATATGAAATTGGAGACAGCAAATTTTATACAGAAACATTCATCCTACCTAAATTTGCGCCAGTAAAGGAGAAACTAGCTCTGAGTTTAGCAACCATTTTAGAAGCGTAAGCAGTAATATCAAGTGGATCTTCTGTAATTTCCACCGTAGCTTCTTTGATGATATTTGCAGAAAAAACAGCATTTTCTGCATTGCTCGAGTTACTCACAGTAGGATCAAAGTTTGGTGATCTTTCATTTGAATTTGTTTGTATATTTTTCTCCTTTTCAAAACAACCCTTCGACATTGGTGATGTAATACTTTTAACAATTTTGTGAGCAACATTTATGTGACATTTCAGAGAACTGAATATGTGGAATGTCCTTTGACAGCCTTCCTGGCCAAAAGGAAATCCCGAATTTCTGGCTTTACTGACACTAACAGCATGTTCAAGACTTGCAATGTTTGGTATATAATAACAGGATCCTTCACTTCCCTTTTCCAGACAATGTCATCGGGAAGAAAATGTTTCTCGCAAACAAACTGGCCAACTGTTACTAAAAAACCTTCCCTTTTTATTGCTCTCCGATATTCAGCAACTAAATTTTGAGGCACTTTAAAAAAATAAATTTTTTCGCCGTTCTGACGACTCGAGTGGTAGCCGGATTGACAGTTTGGAGCGATGCACTTTACCATATTTTTTTCTTCTTTTTTCACACACTAAATTATGACATTCTTACTCGAATCCACCGCTTTAAATTGTTGCACTTTTGTAAACATTTTAGGCTTACATTCTATAATATATTATATAAATATTATTGTTTTGAACAAAAATTCCCGTTTAGCTGCATGTTAAAGCAGGGCCACGTGCGAGAAGCGCCGCCATGCGGCAAAATTTCGCACATAGAAAATCATAGCAATAAGGACCGAAAATTTTCTAGCTGAAATACAGAGAGTCGGATAGGGCTGATGTCTGCCAACCTATCATACGACAAAATGGTTATGTAGGTAATTGTTAAATTTCTGACTCCAATTATTAAGTGCGGCCTACATGCGCATTATCACGTGGCAGGTAATAAGTCAGAACACTCTTGTAACTCAAAAAAAAAAAAACAATTTATTAGGCTAAATACATTGAGCATACTTGAGACAAGTACAAGAGCACAAGGGCCTGGCGTGTCTAGAGACTGACTGTTAGAGGGGAAACTCTCGCACCGCTTCCGTTACGTACTCGACCACGGGTCGCATACCCAGATCGGAAACTCGCACGCTAGTTCCACTGCGCTGAGTTGCGTAGTGAGGGTACTGAGACCCTACAGTTAAGCCGACACGCACGCCATCTCTGAGAAACGCGTGGGTGCCGGCTGAACCCATAGTGCCGACTTAGGACCACTCTTCCCTATTTAAGTTGTGAAACTTAAATTCTTTCATAGTCAGTTTATTTTCAGTCCTTTGGTAATTATCATCATCCCAGGTTATCTAGATTTTTTAAATAAGATTCTAAAACGAGGAACCGTCTTCTAATTAAATAAAATATAACTTATATCTCTCGGAGCGTAACACTTTTCCGATATTTTCTACCATATTTTTTAGTTTTTTAAAGCTAAGCTTTTCTTCAAAAAGGTTTTGGTGTAAGTTATTAGAAAATGGAAAAGGAACTTTTTTTAAAACTCTTTGAAAAGAAAAAATTTTCTTCTGTACTTTTTCCGTTGATAGCTATGAATAATAATATATATATAATATAATATATAATAATATAATAAATAAATAAATAATGAATAAATAATATAATATATAATTAATAATGATAAAAAAATAATTTTCAGAAAAATGGTAGCCATTTTGTTAATTCTCAACTTTCTAATACTTTTTGATTGATTTTAGAACAATGATATGTACCTATCCTCCATCATCATCAAAATTAAAAAATAAATTACCTTCATTATTTTGTGACATACCAGATTAAAAAAAACGTTTCTAAAGAAATGGTACCCAATTCCACAGCGAGGAATAGGAGTATATTTTAATAAAAGCTTACTTAAAAAAAATTCAATTAAAATTTTTTCAGCTAAAATTGCAGAGGATTAAATTTTTTAATCGGTTATTAAACTTTTGAAGTCGAAAAAAATCTTCGACGAACAAATATTTGGTAAAAAAAAGCACGATGTTAAATGTGCTTCCTCACATTTTTTTCGTACTTTCTAATAATCAGGACATTATTTTTATCATATCTCGTCTTCTCCTCGACTAATTATGTTCTTATCCAAGTCAGACTTTTGGAACTTCCTGACATATATTATATTTAGAAATGAATCGTATGAATAAAAAAAATGAAAGCTTCAACAAAACTAGTTCACGCATAATTCTCATTCCAATTTTTAGAAATAATTCTGAAAGTTAATAACGACTTCTCTCGACATTAGACATACATGAGGTTCTACTTTATTTTAAAAAGTAGGTCTTTGAAGTCGTATTTAAAATCTATAATTCAATTTTTACTAAGAATTTTTACTTCATGAATTTAAAATTCTTTAACTATTGAAGACTTGGTTTCTCAATTATACACTTTTTATAAGTTTTATTTTTAAACAAACAGTTTTTACTTGAAATCATGTGTGGAAATTAAATTTGTTTATAATGCCAATAATAAAAGAAAATGTAGTACAAAAAATTGTGGATTTTATTATCACTTTTGCGAACTCATTTACAAAATTTATGAATAAAAGTATATTATAATAAAATGAATATTATTATAAGTAGCAAATGAATTACTGCAGTAATTGATTAATTAGTTTAATAAATAATAGTTTTCATATGATAAAATACTATATTGATGCTTTAGAGAAATAAAATGAAAAATACTATTTAATTTATTATTGAATTAAAAAAAAATTATCTTATAAAAAAATATTTATTTATTTATTTGCTACTAATAATATTAGGCTTTATTTTGTGATTTCATACTTTGATTGAGTACTTTTACCACAAATAAATTATGGTGGTAGTCGAATTTTTTTTAAATACACTACACTCCGTCTACTTTAGACGCTAAAAAAAGGCGATATTTGGGAATTTTTTATAAACATGCTATAAAAAATATTGTTATGAAACTTGTTAGGTCTGATAAATAAAGTCTTAAAATACATAAAAAAAAATTTATTTTATTTACTTTATTCAATTTTTATGTACAAAAACCGCAGCTGAACTTAACTCCTCAAAAAGTAGGTAGGTCGATGGTAGCCATGATAACTTGATAACGGCTTATCTCAAACAAAAAAACAAAGATTTTCAGATTCAGTATGACTGTGGCTTTGGTATTTTTCACAGTTTTTGGCACAAAAAAAAATAGTAGAAATTAAAATTTTAACAAGGTCGTGGGTCATGCTGAAGCTATTCATGTTTAGAATTATTGGTTAAAATTTCATTAGGATCGGTTCACTGGTTTTGAAGAAATCATGGCTAACGTAAAAAAAACATTGTTTTGAGAAGTTGACAAAGTAGACTGATCCCTTAATTCAGTGTTAATTTTGTTCTTCCTTGTTTCAAAATTTGACTTTTCCATTTCAAAATTGATCTCTTTGCATAGAAAAATATATTTTATTTCCAATGAAAATTCAACTATTTTGTTAAATTTTTTTTTTGCTGAATATAACAGTGTTTGATTTCAATCAAAAAAATGTTATTGGTTAAAATAATATCCAATATTATATTTTTCGCTGAGAATTCACCTATTTTGGTTGAAAATTCAATAATTTTATTTGGTTGAAAACTAAATTTTTTGTTGAATATTCATATTTTTGAATTGAAAATGCAAATGTTTTGTAGAAAATTCATCTTTTTGTTTGAAAATTCAACAATTTAGTGGACATTTTTTTTCTTTCTTGGTTCAAAATTCGGCTTTCTCGTTTCAAAATATATCACTTTCTGTAAAATAATATAATTTTTGTTTGTTTTGAAATTCAACTATTTTGGTAGAAAGTTCAACTAGTTGGTAGAAAAAAACTCACATATTTGTTGAAAACTCAACTATTTTTTTTTAAAGTGTTGATTTTGGTTTGAAAATTCATTTTTTTTTGTACCAAAATTTCTGTAGAGGGTTCAGCTATTTTTTTGAAAATTTGTTTTCTCTGGTAGAAAATTTAGCTATTTGGTTGAAAGTTTATCTACTTTGTTAAAAATTTAGTTTCGCGGTTAAAAATTCATGGTTTTAATTAAAAATTCATCTCTTTGGTTGAAAATTCAACTATTTTGTTTTAAATTGGTTTACTTTAAGGTCGGAAAATTAAAATACTTGGCTGGAAAATTCAACTACTTGGTTGAAAATTAATATTTTCGGTACAAAAGTTCGAACATTTGGTTGAAAATTCATGTATTTTGTTGAAAATAAGTCCTTTTGGCTTGGAAATTCATTTCTTCCTATTTCTTTCTTAATTAAGTTTTTATGAGTGAAAAACTCAACTTTTCAGGTAACTGAAAGAGATAAATTTTCAAAAAAAAAATAATGAATAGTTTAATTTTCAGTTAGAGAAATAAGTTTTCGAGCCGATAAAATGGATTTTCAACAAAATATTCAAATTTTCAACCAAACAAATGAATTTTCTACCAGAAAGAAATAATGTCAAAACAAAAATTTTGACAAAAAATGGAATAGTTAAATTCTTAGTTCAAAAAATTAATTTTCAATAAAAAACTAATATTCAACGAAAGAAATGAACTTTCAACTAGAAACATTAATTTTCTACAAAAAAAATAATAATTTTCAACCGAATAAATGGATTTTCAACCAAAAAGGTTAATTCGCTTAAAAAAATTATTTTTCAGGAAGGTCAAGGTCATTCTTAAAGTAGCTTTCAACGAGGAATTCAATGGCGACCTTTATTTTGACCTTGACGGTGACCTTCAAGGTTTTTTCAATTATGAAATTAAGGAAGTGAAGAAAATAAGTTTTCAGGTAACTGAAAGAGATAAATTTAAAAAAATGAACAGTTTAATTTTCAGTTAGAGAAATACATTTTTAAGCCAATAAAATATATTTTCAACGAAATAGTTACATTTTCAATCAAACAAATTAATTTTCTACCAGAAAGATTAAATGTCTAGCAACAAAAAATTTCGATAAAAAATTTAGTTAAATTTTGAATTAAAAAAATTATTTTTCAGGGAGGTTCAGGTCATTCTTAAAGTAGCGATCAACGAGGAATTCAATGGCGACCTTCATTTTGATCTTGACGATGACCTTCAAGGTTTTTTCAAGGACAACTTTTTTTTAAAAAAGGAAACCCCCTTTTTACATCAGCAATCGATAAAGCAAGACATTTTACGTTCAAATATGTACACAGGTCACACACAAGTATATTGAAAGCTTGAAGGTCACTCTAAGGTCATTTAAACTTACAAGTTTCGCATACCTCTGGGAATAGAAGCTTTTCAAAATTTTTTTGTAACGAGTAGAGTTACTAACTTTAACAAGGCGCATTTCAGTAGTGACCTTGACCATGGCCTTGACGACCACCTTCAAGGTTTTTTCAAGGTCAACTGTAGAAAAAAAGGAAACCCTCTTTTTTACATCGGCAATCCGTAGAGCAAGACATTTTACGTGCAAATATCTACACAGGTCACACATAGGTACATTGAAACCGTGAAGGTCACTTTAAACTTTAAACTCTAAACTCACTTTAAACTCACAAGGTCTGCACACCTCTGGGAATAGAAGCTTTTCAAATTGTTTTCGTAACGAGCAGAGTTACTAACTTTAACAAGGCGCATTCAGTAGTGAGCTCAAGCATGACCTTGACGTTGACCTTCATGGTCATTTCCAGGTCAATTTTTTCCTTTAGAAACTCAGTCTTAAGGTTGCAATGTACCTATACATGACCTGGGTACATATTTGAACGTAAAATTTCCCGCTCTATTGATTGCCGATGTAAAAAACCGGGTTTCCATTTTTTTTAAGTTGGCCTTGAAAAAACCTTGAAGGTCATTGTCAAGATTCTTTTTGCTGGAAGAAATATTCAGCCGTCCCGGGACTTTTGTGGCACCCGGTATAAGATAAGTAAAATCCATAACAAAATTTTGGAAAATAAAACGAGTTCATATACTTGAACAGAAAAAAAATATATTTTACAACAAAAAAATTAGTTCTGTAGCAAATTTAAAAATAAATTATTTCAATTCTTAATCATTCTATTCTTTTTTCAAAATAATTTTTTAATTGTCCTTGAACCAATTTAAGAAAATTGAATTAAAGTATAAAATTATTATCGCTCCTTCTAATTGGTCTTTTTATATATAAGTGATAATTCGGCTCATCCTTTTCCGTTATTTTAACTATATATCAACCTTTATCAAATAACACACACGCATTGAACATCCGGGTTTAAAATTCTATATAACGGGAAACTGAGGTCCTAAAAATTAGACCAGAATTGGACCAAACATGAAGTCATTCTTTATGTTCTTGTTACTCACAATTTGCGGATTTACTTCTGCGAATATCTTCGGTAGATATGGTAAGAAAAAATGAAATATATTTAATTATTTAAAATTATTAATTTAAATCAGCTTAATAGTCAATGCTTTATTTTCATTTAAAATCATTCGGTTCTACTAAGAAATCACCTTTTTAAATTTTGTTAACATTTTTTTTATTATTTTTTTTAACTGAAAATTTAACTATTCCATGTTTGATTGAACATTTATCTTCTGCAGTTGAAAATTCAACTATTTTGGTGAAAATTGATGTATTTAATTAAAAATTAATCTTTTTTGGTAGAAAATTAATCTTTCTGGTTCAAAATTATTTTTTTTATTGAAAATTAAACTTTCAACTGAAAATTTACCTGAAAATTTTGTTGAAGTTCTGTGTTTTGTGGTAGAATAATTTCTAATCTTCTTCGTGACTAATTCACCTTTTTGGTTGAAAATTCTACTATAAGGTTAAAAATTCCATTAAAGATTGAAATATTTGATTGGAAATTAGTGTTTTTATTGAAAAATAATTTTTTTACTAAACATTTAACTACATTTTTTTGTCGACTTTTTTTATATAAATTTAATATTTTTGATCGAAAATTCATTTTATTGGTTGAAAATTTAACTATTTCTCTGACTGAAAATTCAAATATTCTATTTTTTGTTGAAAATTGATCTTTTTTATTTGGAAATTTATCTATTTTGTTTAAAAACTGTAGTTTTTGGTCGACATTCAATCTTTTTGGTTGAAAATTCATCTGTTTGGTTGAAAATTTAACTATTTCGTTTAAAATTTATTTTATTTGGTTGAGAAACTTATTTCTCTAACTTAAAATTAAACTATTCTATTTTTTGTGAAAAATTTATTTTTTTTAGTTGAAAATTCATCTATTTTGTAGAAAATTTTCCTCTTTTGGTATCAGTATAACATTTTTGGTTTAAAATTCAACTATTAGGTTGAAAATTCCATTAAAAATTAAAATATTTGCTTTAAAATTGATGTATTTTGTTAAAAATTATTCTTTATTGGTAAAAAATTAGTTTTTTTATTGAAAATTAATTTTGCTTTGGTTAAAAATTAGTGTTTTTATTGAAAATTAATTTTTTTAACTAAAAATTGTACTATTCAATTCTTTGTCAAATATTTCTTTCATAGACATTTCATCTTTTTGGTAGAAAATTCATTTGTTTGATTTATAATTTAACTATTTTGTTGAAAATTTATTTTATTTGCTTAAAAATTTACTTCTCTAACTGAAAATTAAACTATTCTATTTTTTGTTGAAAATTGATCTTTTTTATTTGAAAATTCATCTATCTTTTTTTATTTTTGATGTTAAGGTTCTTGACCAGTTAATTACGTTAATAATTTGATGTTAATTTTTTTGTCTACTGGTCTAAAATCAATATTTTTTTAATATTCATTTTTGAATTGTGAAAAAAATGCTCTCTTGCTCCGCTGGGATTCGAACTCCAGGTCTTTCAGATTGCCGGTTCAATTATTTGCCTGGAAATTAACCGGTTTTCGGTTAAAGTTTAATCTTTTTTGTTTCAAAATTCGACTATTCGGTTGAAAATTCATCTTTGTAGGTTGAAAATTCAACAATTTGTTAAAAATTCAACTATTTGATTGAAAATTCAGTTATTTTGTTGAGAATTTAACTTTTTTCTTAAAAGCCATCTTTTTGGTCAAAAACTAAACGGCTTTGTACACATTGTTTAAAAATTTTTTCTATTGAAAGTTCATATTTTTTGGTATAAAGTTATTCTTTTTGGTTGAAATAAATGAATAAATTTTTTATCACATACCTAGTTGATTCCGTAAACAAAAATTGAGCCTATTCATTGAAAAATTGCCAAACTGTGAATTTGTTTATAAAAATTGTTCAAATAATGGATAATTGTTGTTAATTTGCAAAGTATCATAGCAAAGGGTCATCGGAAAGACATCCCTAGTTGATTCCGAAAACAAAAATTGAGCCTATTCATTGAAAAATCGCCAAACTGTGAATTTGTTTATAAAAATTGTTCAAATAATGGATAATTGTTGTTAATTTGCAAAGTATGATAGCAAAGAGTCATCGGAAAGACATCTCTAGTTGATTCCGTAAACAAAAAAATGAGCCTATTCATTGAAAAATCGCCAAACTGTGAATTTGTTTATAAAAATTGTTTAAAAAATGACCAAAAAGGATCTTTTTTCAATTAATAATAATGGAACATTCATTTCTTTCATACTTTATACAAAATATATTAATTCCAATGAGCTAAACATTGCCAATCCCAAAAAATGACTTTTCTTTATTAATTTGTTTATAACATAATAATTATTTTTTTAAATAATTCTAAACAACTGCAAATTATTCCCATATAGTTGTGACACTGTTTTAAGATCTTCTTTGATCAATATATATGTCTTAAAAGAAATGGCACTTGCGAAAATTTGACCAAAAAGATTTCAACTTTGTTGTTAAATCAC
This sequence comes from Andricus curvator, assembly GCA_932195095.1. Lineage (NCBI taxonomy): Eukaryota > Metazoa > Arthropoda > Insecta > Hymenoptera > Cynipidae > Andricus > Andricus curvator. The sequence goes on from CAKNYM010049042.1 coordinate 168,539, forward strand.
AAATTTTTGAACAATAAATTAAAGAATCTAATCACACATATCTGTTCAAAATTTAAAAAGCTTTTATTTTTAAAAAACGTTTAAATCGGATGAATAGTGTAGGCAAAAAATTGATTTGTCCACGGGTGCTTTTTTTGCCCCACTGTCCGACAGTAAGAAACAATTAAATTACACAGTATTTTTCGCAATTCTTAAACTTTTTTCATACAAAATCATATTTTTTCTTTCATAAAATATGATTTTGAGTTTTTACAAACAAATTATTTTACTTTTGATTGGTAGATTAGAAATTTTAATAGAATAGTATAGCCCCGCAAAATGATATAAATAAAACATCAAATTATCCAAAATATTCTTAGAAAATTTAAAATAAACAAAATTTTAAAAACAGATTAATGAAAAATAAATTTATATAAAGATACTTATGAGGTTCTACTGTATTTAAAACAACGTATCTACAAAGTTATTTCTTGCTGAATTGAATTCCCACTTTCTGCGAAATATTTTTAATAAATAACTTTTTTTTACAGAGTTCAACAGGCGTTCATTTTCGAAAAAACACGTTACATTACAGGACGAGGTAACCATTGATCAAGCACCATACATTGTAAGTATATTATTTTCCAAAGTTTACAAACAAAATTTAACTCAACAAATTTGTATCAGGTGTCAACAATTTGTCCAAAATTTCTACTTAAACAAAAACGGGCGCAATTTTTGTTTAAATTCGGTATTTTTCAAAATAATTAATTTACTTAACATTTTACGTCTTCTCGCAGGGTTTTTCTTACAATTACAATTTTTCTGAAAATTAAACATTTTCGACTTTTTTTATAACATATGTAAGAGAGGGAAAAAAGTCTAGAAGCAAAATTTTCCGATCTGAAGAGTTCTAAAAAAGTTACTTTTACGTTTATCGATATTAGTACTTTCTTTTTAGTATTTCCACAAACGCACCTTTTTTCAACAAATATTTGATGCAAAATATTAGCGAAAAACATTGAAGAAGAACTTTTTGTGGAACTCTTCCAAGAGAATAATTTTTCTTTTGTACCCTTTTCCGTATGCATGTTACATTGTCTTCCATTTTCAGAAAAAGGATTGCCTGTTTGGTAATTTTAAACTTTTTAATAATTTTTGTGCGGATTTCAAAATAATCCTAAGCTCTACCAGCAGAATCAAAAAGAAAAAATTAATTATCTTCAGTATTTTGAAAGATATCGCTTAAAAAAAACACTGTGTCTCTTTTTTCAAAGAAAATGTTCACAAGTCTTTCGGCAGCCGACCGTAAAACATTTAATGTACCAACTTTCACTTGCTTGCCCATCCCGGTTTTTCTCTGATTCTTTTCAGGAAACCTCCCGAATATTTAAAGCCAAAAACAAGAAAAAGCGTTGGGTGGATTTTTAAAATATCTTAGGTTTCGTTTTTTTGAGTGCAGCCTTGAGAAGCGAATTTTGAGTGCAAATTTTGTGAAAAATTTCCTGTTTTTATTTCATTTGTAGTGCAATCTATATGAAAATGTTGCTCTTTCAAGTTTGAGTAGGCTAAATTCCCTAATAGTATATTGTGTATCGAGGGCGTAAAGAAGGCTATTTCGACGAGCGTGAACTTGCCGCCCTCGCTTCGCTCGGGCGGCAGTCGCACGAGGCACAATAGCCGTACGCCCTTGATACACACCATACTTTTTATTCTACCCTTCTTGAAAACAAGCATGTTAAGCAGATAGAGTATGTTTGGTGTAATTGACAATTTTATATTATAAGTGAAAGAAAGAAATAGCGTACTTTGCAGAAGGAAGACTGTGGGGTCCAGCGATACATTTTTTTTAAGATAAAGATAATTATGTGTAGCGGGCGTAAAGTTTAATGTAGCGGACGTAGTGTTATTTAGCGGGCGTAAAGTGTTACGTAGCGGGCGAAAATTTTCATGTTGGCCCGACGGCGGAGTGCGCATGTGCGAACGGCATTGGGCTGGAAAGGGCCACATTACGCCTGCCTCACGTGCATGCAATGACGCGTTTTCAAGGGGGGTTGGACAAAAACCATATAGCATACTTGTACCTAAAACAGCCTAATTTTGAAATTTTTTCTAGAGAAGTGAGCTTCTTTAAAAAAAAATTTGAATAATCTGCAAACATTCATTTTTTTAAATGGGCTAAAAATGTTTTAACATGAGAAGCCATTTTGTCTAATTTTTGTAAACATAATCCAAAGAGTAGAAAGATTTTCGAAAAAGACCACTTTTCTGGGATGAATTCTATTTTGTATGTAGTAGTCGAAATAAGAAAATTCGCTTTATTTCCGGCATCACGGAAACACGGCCATCGCGGTAAAAGGAGTGTTCTCTAGTTTGATAAGATGTATACTTATGCCAAGAATATTTTTCAAAATTTTTATTATTCATGGAAATAAATGGAAAAAACCATGATTTCATAGTTTATTTATAGTTTTTCCCATGAAAATCAAATTTGTGTCAATTTTCACTATCATATTCGTAATCAGCGCGTCGAAATACATAAGTATACGTAGTTTCAAAAAAATTGGAGATCCAATGTTTTCGGAACCTTATCCTCCTTAGAGCTAGATTTAGTTGCTTTTTATTTCTAGCATCCCAGTAATAAAAAACTAATTGGGGCGAATTAACATTTTTGAATTCATCCGAATTCCGCTTTCTGATTCGTTTGAAAGAATTGAGCCAGCGCGAATTAATTGCGTTTCAATTCGTTCAAATTCGTGGTCAAGGTCATTTCGAAAACAATTAATAAAAATTGCATATTTCGAGACTCGAACCAGCAATCCCAAGTGTGTAAGTCCAGAGGGCGACCACTGAGTTACGGGACTCATTGATATTTATTTACAACGGATCTTTTATGCCCAGCGCGTTGGTTATAGCTTACGAATTCGATTGAACAGGCCAGCCTTTAAGTGTATTCGCGCTAACGAATTCAGGCGAATTGGAGCTTGACATATAAATCTGCAAATTAAAGTGAATTGGCTGATACTGAAATTAATTCGTGCTGGCACATTCAAGTGAATTAGGTTCCTTTAAAAATTGTTGGCCGCATTCAGGCGAATAGCAGATTTAAAGATTAAATTACTTATTCCCGAATTTATAAGAATTCACGACCTGCACCAATCCGAGATAGTCGCAAAGTGAGATTGACGGAAGCTCTAGCGAATTTATCTCAATTCGCCTCAATTAGTTTCTTTTTACCGGGATAGATCTGGAGATCATCCATGTGAAATACATGAAGAACCTTATGCTTTCGATATCCGGGTTTGCCGCAGAAGTACCGAGAGATAATGGCAATAATGTGAGGCGAAAGAGGAGATGGCTCATGGTATTGCCCTGAAAGACGCCCCCCTGGAAGGTGACGTTGTTCGCTGTCACACGATAATTTCCAGATGAGATAGTGAATCTGGTAATCCAAAGGGTCATCCATCTCTATATGCATCTCACGATGTGTGGATCTACCTTCAAGCTCTCCAACAGACAGATGATAAGTCAATGAGAGGTTGAATCAAAAACTTTCCGGTAGTCAATCCAGGCCGTCGACAGGCAGCGATGGTAGACTGCTGCGTCCTTGCAGACGCACCTGTCAATTAGCAGCTTTTATTGGCCTGTAATTCTTTGGGATGGACAAGTGTCCTTTCTTCGGCAGGAATACAGTCCATCCTAAAACCAGCCGACGTGGAATTGGCGTCTCCAACTTAAAATATGAGGTAAAGATGCGGGCCAGATGTTTGTGTGTAGAAGTAAACTTCTTTTACCAGAAGTTCCGTATTCACCTCCTTGCGTCAGATAACATCCGTATTTCGTCAACAATGTGCTGCTTGATTGTAAGCAGCTTTGACTTGTTCAGTGTGTGATGGTTGATCCTCGGTTCGTGGGGAACTTTCCGCCCTTTACGTAAACGGTCTACCAGATGTTATGTAGTCAATTACATTGAACACAGAATGTATTCCGCCTTGCCCATCCAACCTTCTTGTTCAGTTGAGGAAAGCGTATTTTCATTTTTTGATCCACTGTCGGTTTTAGCATTCGATTTGAATCAGCCAAAGCAATTGATGATCCAGAGATCGGATTCCTCCGAGATATCCTCACGAAGAGAGGCATCCATTTTAGCCAGGTCTTGGAGCTTAAGAGGAACTTGGATGTTAATGTTCCTTCTTGTCCAGAATTCGCTAACTTCTTTCAGGGGGAGCCTGCTTTCCGCGATTGGTCTTAATATCGCTTCCTCCTCTTCGTATGTGACTTGTTCTAATGGCCGCAAGAAAATAAAACTTTGGGAATGAGCTGTTTTCAAGCCAAGATTTGAAAAAGACTGTACTCAAAATGTGAAACCCTAAGATATTTGAAAAGGCTACCTAAACGTTTTTCTCTCATTTTTAGCTTAAAAAGTTCGAAAGATGTTAAAAAAAAAAAAAGAATCAGTAAAAAACGGGATGGGTATGGACCTTTTAAGTGAAAGTTGATTCGTTTCAAGCTAGTAACAATTTAAAACAAAGTTGGACAACTTTCGTTGTACACTACTAGTATTTATTTTTAGGCTGCAGTAACATTTTCGGAGCATAATCACCGTAGGGATAGATATTCCACGGCAGCTATAATCACCAAACGCTTCTTGATTAGCGTACTAAATTGTCAACTACTTCCTAGGTACGAAAATATTTATTGAAAAATACATTTTTTCCAACCTTCCTAATTAAGTTTATTCTGTATGAAGAAAAACAAAATTATTCATAGAAGCGGAAGAAACGGTTATGTAACAGACGGTTACTTGGTCTACGTAGGACACCAAAATCTGTATAATAAGAATGCTGGTCATGTATACGAAGTAGAAGAATTCATTCCCCGCAATCCTGTATATGAGAACGGCAAATTCTATTATGATATAATGTTGATTAAGGTAACCCAGATAATTATTGTCAAACCATTTTTTAAATTGATAATCTAATTGAGTCAATATGTCCAAAAACAATCAAAACATTATCTTTGCTTTGAGTTGAGATTTTCTTCAATCTGATGAATTCCCTACTCAGAGTCCACTGAATGACTATTAAGTTGCCAATACATTATTTTCCAATACCAACCCATTTGAAAATTACAGAAATTTGAAAAAAGACGATTTTTTCGAAAACGGGTGGCCATTAGCAAATAATGTGTTTGCAAATTAATAGTCATCCAATTTTCTCTCAGAAGGACAATTTTGATATGTAAAAAAAATCATAACTTTGATAATCTCCTTATAAAAAAAGTCCTACGATAAAAAATTGTTTTGATTTTCCAGGTGGATCAGGATATAATGTTCGGTGAAACTGTAATGCCAATAGCATTATTAAGTGAAAGATACTATGAAAAATATGAAATTCATCTACACAATATAATATTAGTTGGTTACGGAAGAGCACACCACGTAAGTTCTTACAAACATACTGAACTACTTTCCACTTACTCAGACTTTCACTCCAAATGAGATATTGAGTTGAAAATTTGGGAATCTAAATAAAAATCACTAAGGAACGTTTCTCGAGTCCTAACTTAGTAGATGGATATACGCTTATTCTTCGGCCTGCTGTCCTTAAAAAATTCACTTGCTTACACTTCCATTTTTTACAGAATTGTCATAAAACTAACCCTTAAAAACTAATACCTATCCACACCTTATCTCTGACACGACCGCTCCCTCTTATCGTCTTGCCTACCTTGATTCGCCTCACCACGCACGCATGCCCCTACTTTCTCGCTTTGCCTCGCATTGCCAAACTCTGCCTCCGCGGCTAATACCTAATACTGATCTTCTATTCACAAGATTTACAGATTACTTATATCTACTTCCTCTCCTATTTAAATATTTCCTTCTCCATTCCTCTTCCTCCTTCCTTCTCTTCTTCTCCATCTTACGCCACACCGCCCTCACCCATGCCACTTCTCTTTTGTCTCCCGTTTGATGCATCAATACCTCCATGCTTACCCCACTCCTTTCCACCTCCACGCACTCCTCCAACCAGTGCTCCACTCTTGCATCCCCTTTTCCACACAATTCACACATCCTCTTCTCCCTTGAAAGCCAGAACCTATTAAAACCCTTCATGCGCCCAAATCTCATCCTCACTATAAGCTCCTGACTTCCTTTCTCTCCTTTCTCACACAAGTTAAACTTTGACTCTCTTATTCGCTCCTTCTCTGCTGCCTTCTTTCTCTCCCTGCTGTTTTTCTTAATCATCACATATATCTTCCTTCCTTCCTCTTGCATCCTTCTCACTTCATCCATCTGCAGTCCATTCGTTCTAAAATACCTTTCCCTTTCAACATCCATCTTCTCATCCCCTCTCCCGTTCTCCATCTTCCACCAACACTCCCTAACCAGCTTACTTTCTCCCTTTTCCAAAAATTTTTCCTCATATTTACACGCCTGACTCCCATTATAATCCATAAACTCTTTCTCCCCGTCTCCCTTCTGACAATATAATTAGGCGTGTTCCTTGCCAACCCCAGTGTCTACTTTACATACCTCTCCTGTGTCCTATTTACGTCTTCACTTTCCTTCCACCCGACACATCCACTCCATACAATAGCACACTTATCACTAGTGAGTCAAGCAATTTCATTCTCCTTCCAAAATCATCTGTAAATAACTTCTTTCCCAACCCCCACACTTGCCTCATCACTACAGTTGCCCTCCACATTCTCTCTTTTATGTGACTATCCCCACCAACGTTTCTCTGAAACAAGAAGCCCAGGTACACAACCACTTTCACCTCCTGCACCGCCTTTCCCTTCCACTTCCATTCCCCTCCCTTATCCCTACCACCTCCTTTTCTGAACACCATAACCTCGGACTTTTCCGCATTCAGCTCTAACCTATTCTTATTCAGGTATTTTCTCAACCTCTTCATCATCTCCTTTAAGGCATCCTCGCTTCTCGCCAGCAACACTATGTCATCTGCATACGCGAGTGACCAAATTCTAATCCCGCCTACCCTGACTCCTACCACTTCGGCCTTCAGTTTACTTTCCATATCCGCGATTAAAATCGTAAAAAGCGTTAGGCTAAGCGGATACCATTGCCTTAACCTCCTATCCATCCAGAATCCCTCTGAAATCCCCTCCCCTCCTCGTAAATTATATATCCACTGAAGGAAGCGCGCCTTTGAGATCCACAAAAAGCGCGTACAGTCTCGACCCCTTCTTCGCCACATCTCTATCCACCACGTGCGGCAGAACGTAGATATTGTCGATAGTACTCCGAGCCGCCCTAAAGCCCGCCTGCGTCTCCAACAATATTCCTCTCCTCTCGACATCCTTCTGCAGCCTCTCCGCCACCACCATCGCGTATACTTTACACGCCGTATTCATTAGCGTAATCCCTCTACCATTTTCCTGCCTATCCCTATCTCCTTTCTTATGCAGTGGCACTATTAACCCCTCTCTCTACCCTCCTGAGAATCCCTCCCCCCACCATACTTTATTTACTACCTCCTTCAGCCTCTCCCTAACCTCTAGTGTACTAAACTGCCACGCTTTGTTCTTTACCCCGTCCAGCCCTGCTGCCCTTGACCCTCTTAACTTCCTTACCTGTTTATCTATCTCCTCGCCATTCAACTCCTCCATCTCTGGATCCCTCTTTCTTCTACTCCCATCATCTCTCTTCCTTGAATCTGAGTCCTGAAACGAGTCTTGAAAAAATTCCCGCCACTCCTCACTCCCCACCTTCTTGCTTATCCCCACTCTACGCTTCCCAAACCTATTTATTATCTTCCACACGTCCCCCTCTGTCTTAACACTTCCCAACTTCTCTTCCAGATCTTTCTGCTTTTCCTGTTCTTTCTTCTTACACATCAATCTAAATCCCTTCCTCATTTCTACGTACTCCTCCCTTTTCGCAGTTCCCTCTTTCCACTTCTTGTACTTCCTCTTCAGCTTCCTTTTCATCTTTTTACATTCCCTATCCCACCATGGCTTCACCATTCTTTTCACGTTTTCCCTGTCTCCCTGACAATATAATTAGGCGTGTTCCTTGTCAACCCCAGTGTCCACTTTACATACCTCCCCTGTGTCCTATTTACCTCCTCAGTTTCCTTTCACCCCCACACCTCTACTCCATACAATAGAACACTCATCACTAGTGAGTCAAACAATTTCATTCTCCTCCCAAAATCATCTGCAAATAACTTCATTCCCAACCCGCACACCTGCCTCATCACCACATTTGCCCTTATCACTTTCTCTTTTCTCTGACCATCCACTCCCCCATTTCTCCGAAACAAGGAAACTCAATAAAAAGCACTAAGAAACGTTTCTCGGGTCCTAAATTAGTATAATTACAGAACAAGAAAAACAAAATTTTGATGGGAAGGTAGTGGCCCCATGTCGAGGGGACTAACCATGGTAGTCACTAGTCGATTTTGAGAAGACTCGAAAATGAGTCAGCGATCTTCTTGCGCTTGATGCAACTACGGGGGAATCACATTCGATGGTCGCTGGTCGATTTCGAGTAATGAACACATACACATACATTTATCATAACACATCAGGAAAGCGCTTCGAATCTGTGCATCTAACTCTATTGATCGATAAATCTTATACTTTCCTATCAAAAATTGTTCATTGCATAAGATTTGGTAGAAAAGTATACGATTCTTCGATGAGTAGAATTCGATCGAAATCTTCCAGGTTCTGGAAAATAGGATTTAATGCAAGTCTGGTGCCAATAAGATTTGATAGAATTTCAGTAAAGAACTGTTGATAAAAAAAAGTATGAGATCTTACAACGGATAGACTATGATTGAAATTAGGAGATTTATAGCGAAGTCGGTTATCCTGCACTGGTGCACTCCAGAGCACTCCGACCTGCTCCGAAGCAGGTCGGAGAGAGAAGGAAGAAGTGAGAAGAAGTAAGAAGGAGCAGGTCGGAGTGCTCTGGAGTGCACCAGTGCAGGGTAAACGAATTCGCTATTAGAGACATACATATGATTAGATACGACTGTTGTGGGGGATGACATTTGATAGAAATTCAATGGGAAAATGTTGATGCAACAGTATAAGATTTCTCGACAGATAGAGTTAAATTAAAACTTCCAAGATAATGTAACATAGGATTTGAGACACGCCTTGTGAGGTTCTCTCTCCATTTGCTACTCCATGTACCACTTACTCGATAACCATCTTACCAAAATTGTTTGCAATTGCTGTTCAATCGAACCAAAATTAGATATTGACTTCAAAATTGTATTGAAGAAAAATTTTGTTAAGGTAACCGGGAAACTTGTACATGTCCTTAAGTGCTGAATCGATTCACTAAATTATTATTTTTTTAGTTTCAGGATGCACCCTTGAGCTGTATGGGCTACTTGCAATCAAAGAGTTTGAAGATCTGTGAACGTTATTTGGAGAAATGTAGACGTCTGAACTTGCTCGACCCAACTTTCTCACTGAACACCGGCAACTATACTTGTGCTGGTGATATTGGAACCCCCGCTATTACAGCTAATAAGTTAGCAGGACTTTTCTCGAAAGATAAAGAAATTGTTAGTGATGGTTTATTCGTAGGAATTATTAATCAGTATGAATGGATAACGTGTGAGGTTGGCAAAGAAGATTTAATAGAGGCGGAGAAATATGCATATAAGAACAGAATTGAAAATGAACATTCAAGCTATTTTCGGGTTAAATGCCCCAGGAAAAAGAAACTAATTGAAGCGAATTGAGAAAAATACGCTAAAAGCTTCCACGAATCTCGCTCTACTACCAACACGAATTAGAGCAGTGAGTGTATTCATATGAATACGTAAATAAGTAATTTAATCTTCAAATCTGCGATACGTCCGAATTCAGCAAAAAAATTTGTAGAGAACCTGATTCAGTTAAATGCGTCAGTACGAATTCTTTTCAAGACAGGTGAATTGTTCTTAATTCGGGAGAGTGCAAGCCACACTCGAATTCCCCCCAATTCGTGACGGAGAATTTCATCAAATGTTGTTTTATGCAGTTTCATTTGTAATAGGAGTACCAACGTGGGGGACTGACACAGGAGGGATTTTTTTAATTGACCTGGACCACGCATTCATATGAATTCACGTGCATCCAATTCGCCCAATTTCAATTCATCACAATGAGCCTCAATTCATTTCAACGAATCAGAAAGCAACCCACTGGGCACAACATTTTGCGACGTCTTTACGATATTGTTATGACGTCGTACGATCTGACGATGTGTTTTCGACATCGTAAAGACATCTTAACGACATGGACATAGGATGTCTTAAAGTCGTTGTAAAGATCTCGTCACGATGTCGTAAAGACGTCGTCAAATTTTGTGCCCACTGAGAATATTCGGGCTAGTTCAAAAATTTTAATTCTCCGAAATTCGCTGCAATTCGTTTTTTTACTGTCTGTGTTCGATGAAATACTATTTTAAATTCACTTTATTCCCTCTTAATCAAATTTGATCTTCTGACTCAAATTTTAAAATCTCAAATTGAAAACTCTTATTTGTGAATACAGTCAGGCCTCGCAAAGCCTCCACTCTCGTTTCTAAATGCAAAATTTAATATTAGATGCAACAAGCACACCTAGTATTTTTTCATATTTCTTAATCTTACGAAATGCCTTTTCCCCTTTCGAAATCGTACGAAACCCGCTAAAATTCGTGTATATACTTTTTAATCTTTAAAAATCTCTTAAAATCAATCTTAAGATCAATATTTCTATTTATTAATAATGAATTTTCTTGATTGTTTTTGTATTTCAACAAAAGGATCCCTTTAATCAAATAAATCTTTACACATAATATTATTATATTATATTACTATTATACTATTATTATACAATTATATTAATATATTATATACTACTTAATCAAATAAATAAATCTTTGCTGAAATTAGGCGAATTATTTGAAGAAAAAGAACAGTTGACGGATTTCATATGAAATCGGGTAGTCTGACTCTGAAAAAATTAACGACAATTTTCTTTATAATGGTGTATCCTGGGGATGAATTGATATCATTTAATTTCCGATAACACAACTTGTAGTGGAATTTTCTTTCAAATGCCTTGAACAAAACTTGAACGTTTTTTTAATTACAATAATGGCGTACATTTTTCGAAAAAAGTGAATTTTCTCTAATAGGCTACCTTTGATTCTGGTATTGATTTTATTTTAGATTCACAGTAATACTAGCGATATATTCTCTTAGTTTTTCCTCGCTAAACTATTCCTTCATGCAGAAAAACAAAACCTGTAACTTAATTCTCCCAAATTTATCATAATTTTCCAAAATTCATCATCGGTTTAAAAAATGTTTAATTTTAGAGGTTTAGATGCATAGTTTAAAATTTGGAAGATCTCTTTTGAATTTAAATGTATGTAGCATGCAGTATGTACGATATAACATAAAATATTATTTTAACGATATACGAGAAATTAAATTTAAATATCTTGACATTCTCATCCCAATGAGATGGATTAAATTATTAACTTACATGTTGAGTTATTGGCTATACTTGCCTTTCTGAAGGCTTTTAGAATTTAGGAGGAAAAATTAAAAGAAAGATACGAAGGAAGTAACTCGAAGTCGACCTGGGAGGCTGGATTAGTTCGCAAGCTCCTTGAAATAATATAAGAGAATTTACCATAAAAGTGAAAAGTTTTTGAGACTTTGCGCATTCTTGGTTAATAATAATTAACGGAAAATTTAAAGGAAAAAACGATCTGTGAAAACTCGGGCGTCACGAATTCTTCCAGTTTCTTTGGAATATTTTCTGAGTTATGGTTTTTTTTGGATTTAAGTGTGGTTTAATATAATTAACTTCCAAATCACAAAAAACTATTAGTGTGAAATTGATTAAAATGTTGTAACTCAAACTTACACCGAATGTGGCGTGCTTTTGAGAATCAGCGTTTTACAGTAATGAAGGCATACCAGTATGTGCAGCTAGTTTCTTCAGAATTTGTTTTCTAAATTGTTACAGAATAATTTTGCGCCTAACCTCAATCATTTGTAGGTATTCTGAATTAGATAATCATTAAAAATTAATTTTTCTAGTGGTGTCTGACGTATAAAGTTTGAGAAGAAACATACATTTTCAGAATTATCTTATTTTATCAGACAAATCTAAATGCGTGCTGGTCGTCATCATGGCCTAACTCTACGCACATAATTCTTAAGTTGTTAAATTATGCTATTTTATCTACTTTTGTAAACCAGAATGACAAGTTGACTTCTGTTTGCACTTAAAGTAAGATTTGAAGCTTTTTCGGCACATTGCAACATTGCAGTTCACTTCTTCAGGGCTGACCAGGAACTGAAGTTTCAGATCATAATATCACATCATCATCATAATATTACCCGCAGACAAAGGCAAGACAACAGTAATAATTAATAAAGAAGACTATAACAACAAAATCATGGACCTTCTTACTGACGATACATATAAAAAACTTAAAAAACACCCCACAAAAACAATAGTGAGCAAAACAAAAACCCTTCTGAAAGCCTCAAAACTTGACAGCGAAACAATATCTAAATTAATACCTACTAATCCCATTTCTACAAAACCTTACGGACTCCCAAAAATCCACAAAAACAACATTCCACTCAGACCGATCGTTAGCGCAATAAATTCACCAACTTACAACCTAGCACGCTTTCTCGCCAAAGAACTGAATCGATTCACAGGAAATTCTATTACACACGTCCAAAACTCTTTTGACTTCATCAGAAAGATACAACAGATTCACATTTAACCCAAGACATCCTAGTATGTTTCGACGTAGTATCTCTCTTTACGAAAGTACCAATCTCTGATACAATCGATATTATTAAATCCTTTGCAAACTTCCCCTCCAATCTCACACCTTCGATAGAACACTGTCTCACTAATCCCTACTTCTCTTTCAATAACCAATTCTACGAACACACCTCAGGAGCAGCAATGGGATCTCCAATCTCACCTGTAATAGCCAACATCTTGATGGAAAATCTAGAAACTAAAATCTTCAACAAATCCAAGCTTAAACCGTAATTTTGGTGCCGTTACATTGACGACACTTTTGTCATCTGGAGACATGGACTAGATGAACTATACAAGTTCTGCGATTTCATCAATCAATTACACCCTAATATCCAGTTCACCATGGAAATTGAACAAAATGGAAAATTGCCTTTCTTGGACATACTGGTTTACAAAAGAGCTGATAACACATTAGGACATGAAATTTACAGAAAACCTACCCATACAAACCTACATGCCTTCTCCCACCACCACCCATCTCAAAAGCAATCGGTCATCAACTCCCTTGTATACAGAGCTGCCTCCATAACAGATAAAAATAACTTACAAAAGGAATCACAAAGTGTTAAACAAATCCTAATACAAAACGATTACACAATCAAACAAATTAATAAAGCAATAATAAAATACAGTCAAAAAAACAAGTCAATACAATCTACTAAAGAAAGAGAGAAAAAAACGACCACCATCCTTTCCTACATTCAAGGTATCACAGAACAAATAGGAAGAATTCTCAACAAACACAACATCCAAACCATATTTAAACCACCTGAGAAAATAGGACAACGTCTAAACAACCCTAAAGATAAAAAGGCACTTCTCAGTGATCCGGCAGTATATAAAATTCCTTGTTCTTGCGGCAAAGTCTACATTGGAGAAACCGGGAGCGCGGTGAGCCAACGTGTAAAGGAACATGAGAGTAAAGTCAGGCTAAAACATTTCACGCAATAAGCACTACCTGAACATCATATCGAAACAGGACATAGCATTTTATTTGACAAAACAACCGTCATCGCAAAAACGTACAATACTTTTCCAAGAAAACATAGAGAAGCAATCGAAATCTTAAAACACCCTAATAACATGAATAGGGACAGTGGATATAATACCAATCCGATTTGTCTTTCCGTCCTCCCGGGTTTTTTAAAAAAGACTTGATAAGCCAATCAAGTTCGACCAGTCAAGTTCGAAGAATATAACCTTAAACTTCAGTTTCAGGTCAGCCCTGAAGAAGTGAAATGCAATGTTCACGACGTCGGCAAGATTCGTAGTCTTGCACACGATCGAAACCCGAAAAAGCTTTTAATTTTAAATTTATCATAATGAATCATCGTGAAAGCATTAAATCTATTACTTAAAGTAAGATTTCTTTTATGGAAGGACTTAGAAAGGTTGTCGGAAAAACTTCTATTCCTTTTCTAAGGCAGTCCTCTTAAAAGGGATGGATGAGATTAGGGTCAGAAGGTAAACCCACCAACTGCCTCATTTTTCTCGCGTCTCCGACCCAGTGCTCCCAGATCTGGGCTCTTTGCGCACTGCGCATGCGTCATGTCGAAAAACGGATTGGTTATCGTTGGCGCCCTTATTTAAAATGATCGAATGTGCAAGAAAATTGTTTGCAACAAATAATGCTAGTCAAATTATTTAAAATAATTCTTTGATCGCGAAATAGACTCATTATTAAAAATAATTCTTTGATCGCGAAATAGACTCATAAAGTGTAAGGTAAAATAACCATTTGATTTTTCTCCTCAAAAATAAATCATCGGTTTTCCGTTTCTAGACGCCGCGCATGTGCAATACGAAAATATACCAGAATTGGGAGCACTGCTCCGACCGGACTGCTCATGATGCCGGAAATAAGGCAATTTTTTTATTTTGATCATTACGTAAAAATATAATTTTCCCTGGAAAATGACTTCTCCGTCAGGCCTCAGTTTTACAATCGGAATTTCTTTATTATGTTTAATACTTTATTAATTGATCTTCATTGATTATCTTTATTATTTTGAATAATGAATTTTTTATCTTCACCACGCGGGTAGATTTCTCGCAGTAAGTAATATCGCGACAACTTAAGTTGGAGTGTCATTTGCTTCCGTTTCCATTTGTGGAACAAGCGATAGTAGTCCTCCAATAAGAAGATAATGCAGCGGGACTTATCAGAAAGTGATTTCATCTTCATTTATTTCTTCTGCAATTTATTTTCAAATATTATAGTACTATGTAATTATAAAAGCAATTATAACATTGAAAATCGTAGGAGTAAAATTTAAGAACGTATTTACTATTCGGTGATATTTTTGATTCATTTATAAAATCTGTTTTTTACGAATTCCTCTTTATTTATTTCTTTAATGCTTGATGCTTCTGTGATAAAGAATTATAGTTTAATTATTCAAAACTGTCCTGCATTTTTTCCTAACCGAATGTTTTACAATTGTAAACAGATTGTTAACTATTTCTTATTGTTTTGATTTTTTAAAATAAAATATTTTAATAATAATTTGTACTCGTTTGCATGCCAACCTGGATTATTTGAGTTCAAATTTCTATTCAGATTATTTTTTGGTAAAACAAATGAACAAATTGAGCCTTAATTCATAAGAAAAAATATATATTAACTAAAATAGAGCACATTCAATTTTTGGCTAATTTTTGCTATGGCATGACGCATGCCCAAATAAATTTCATTTTGAACTGTAAAAAAATGGTTAAATAATTTTTGATAACAAAATTAAGTTAAAATTATCAATTAAACTATAGCTGATGGCAACAAATAGAAGGAAAATTCTTAATTTTTTATTTAATTACTGAAAAATGGAAAATTAACAGAATGACCATTTCTACGAAAATAAATCCTTTTGGGTCTTATTCGTGAAATATTCGAGATAGGGGAAAAATTCCAGAAGAAACAAAGTTTTTTTTTAATTTTTTGATATTTTATGATATTTTTTATTTCTCCAAAACTACAAATTTTATTTAAAATATTTTGGTGCAAAATATTCTAGAACTTATCTCGCATATAAAAAATTCCAGAAAGAGAAGAACAGTGATACCTTGTACAGGAATCTATCAAATTCCCGAACAATGAAATTCCCGAATAATAAAATTCCCGTATTGGAAAATTCCCGAGAGTTTATCATATTACCGAATTTGAAAATTCCAGAATAATAATATTCCCGACAGGAAATTGCTGAATTCTATAATACACGAACTAGAAAATTCCCCAATTGAAAAATTACCGAGTAATAAAATTTCCCGAATTTAAACAATTGATTGAAACATCTTTTTTTATAATTATTATTTATTTATGAAAAATACAATAATGAAATCTTTTTTTGAAGAAAAATATTATTTTGCTTGTTCAAAGTTTCGAAAATTATTGTTTCAATTTAAAATAACAATAATTGAAAAAAATATATTTCTGCATGAAATTTTTTTTCAAATATTGTGATTTTAAATTCAAACAGTAATTTTAGAAACTTTAATCATTAAAAAATATTTCTTATAAAAATATTTGATTATTGTATTATTAATAAATAATATTTATAAAAAATGTAATTGTTTAAATTTAGGAATTTTAAAATTCGGTAATATTATAAACTGTCGGGAATTCTCCAATTCGGGAATTTTATTATTCGGGAATTTTATTATTCGAGAATGTTATTATTCGGGAATTTTATTATTCGGGAATTTTATTATTCGGGAATTTCATTATTCGGAAATTTTATTTTTTGGGAATTTTATTATTCGGAAATTTTATTATTCGGGAATTTTCCAATTCTGAAATTTTATTTTTCGGTAATTTTATCATTCGGGAACTTTATTATTCGAGAATTTTTCAATTCGGGAATCTTACAGTGTCGGGAATTTTATTCCAATGCGGGAATCTTACAGTGTCGGGAATTTTATTTTTCGGGATTTTTCAGTCGTCCCTTCATTATTCAGGAATTTTATTATTCGGGAATTTTCCAATTCGAGAATTTTATAAATCAGGAATTTAATATTCGGGAATTTTCCAATTCGGAAATTTTATTCATTCGGGAATTTCATTATTCGGAAATTTTATTATTCGGAAATTTTATTATTCGGGAATTTCATTATTCGGAAATTTTATTATTCGGGAATTTTATTATTCGGGAATTTTATAATTCATAAGTTTAATATTCGGGAATTTTCCAATTCGGGACATTTATTATCCGGGAATTTCATTATTCTGGAATTTCCCAATTCGAGAATTTTACAGTGTCCGACATTTTATTTTTCATGATTTTTCAGTCGTCCCTTTATTATTCAGGAATTTTATTATTCGGGAATTTTCCAATTCGAGAACTTCATAATTCAGGAATTTAATATTCGGGAATTTTCCAGTTCGGAAATTTTATTATTCGGGAATTTCATTATTCGGAAATTTTATTATTCGGGAATTTTCCAATTCGGAAATTTTATTATTCGGGAATTTTCCAATTCGGGAATTTTATTATTCGGGAATTTTATAATTCATAAGTTTAATATTCGGGAATTTTCCAATTCGGGACATTTATTATCCGGTAATTTTATTATTGGGGAAGTTTCCAATTCGGGAATTTTATAATTCAGGAATTTAATATTCGGGAATTTACAAATTTGGATTCTTGGATTCTTCAGTCGTCTCTTTATTATTCAGGAATTCTATTATTTGGGAATTTTCCAATTCGGGAATTTTAGTATTCGAGAATTTTCCAATTCAGGAATCTTACAGTTTTGGGAATTTTATGCCAATTCGGGAATCTTACAGTGTCGGGAATTTTATTTTTCGGGATTTTTCAGTCGTCCCTTCATTATTCAGGAATTTTATCATTCGGGAATTTTCCAATTCGAGAATTTTATAAATCAGGAATTTAATATTCGGGAATTTTCCAATTTGAAAATTGTATTATTCGGGAAGTTTCCAATTGGAGAATTTTATTATTCGGGAATTTAATATTCGGGAATTTACAAATTTGGAAATTTTGCAGTTTCAGGAATTTTGTTTTCCGGGATTTTTCAGTCGTTCCTTTCTTATTCAGGAATTCTATTATTTGGGAATTTTCCAATTTGGGAATTTAATATTCGGGAATTTTCAAATTCCGAAATTTGATCATTCCGTAATTTTATCATTCGGGAATTTTATTATTCTGGAATTTTATTATTCGAGAATTTTCCAATTTGGGAATCTTACAGTGTCAGGAATTTTATTTTTCGGACTTTTTCAGTCGTCCCAATTTATTTTATTGATTAATTTCCTTATTCGATGTTGATAAATATTGTTTAGTAAAGTTAAGAATTTGGTATCTGTGCTTATCTAGAGTAACCTCATATCACCGAACTTTTGATGAAAAATTTCACAACATCGTGCAGTTGAATAAAATTGCCCGAGACCTAAGAGAATCGAATTTAACGAACAAACAGTGAGTCACTGACCTCCTTAATTCATTTGACTTTTATTTGTCGAAAAGAAGCAGATCATTCTTCATTTTTTTTTTGTAAACTTCAATTAATAAATCTTTTATTGTTCTTAAATTAAAATATAAATCTATTATTAACACAACATTTCTATTTCATAGTACCTATTATCTAAAATAATAGAAAACAATGAGACCGTTACATTTGTTATCAAAAATTCTCATTTTTAACGAAAAATACAAACATCAACTAATATTGTTTAAACATTGTAAATATTCTTTGAAATCTAATGTATTTTATTAACCATTTCAATTTTATACGAAAAACTATAACACAACATAAAAAATTGTTGAAGGTTGTAAGTCTTTTTTTAAATTTAATTTTTTTAATTAAAAATACCAATTTCTGACCAAAAATACAAACATAATACAAAATTGTTCAAAAATTATGAATATAATTTAAATTATAATGACTTTTGTTTTAACAAAAAGATTTTCTGTGAAAAAAGTTAATATAGCCAGAAATGGTTTTAAAAATCGAAAATCTTGTTCAAACTATGATTTTTGTTTTAAAATACCAGTTGTTGATGTAAAACGCTAACATAACATAAAATTGTTCATATTTGTAAATCCTTATTGAAAACTTTTTATAAATTTGAAAAATACCAATTTCCGACAAAAAACAGTAACATAAAAACAGAATTATTAAAAGATTCTAAATATTGTTCAAATTATAATGATTTTTGTTCTGAAATATTAGTTTTTAGTGTAAAAGGCTAACTTAACCTAAAATTCTCTTAAAAAATTAAGAACCTTTAAAATCTAATGTTTTTTGTTTAATAAACCGACTTTCTGTTGAAGAATTTAATATAAACTGAAACAAAGTACACCTTTTCGTCAATCAAAGTTTCAGTCCATTCTGAGGCTATTTTATTATTTGTATTATTTATGGTTTAAATTGAACGCCCAACTACCACCTTTATGCGAGAAATTTATTTTGCGAGTCGAAATCATGTCCAACTTAACCAGCCAGTCGTATGGTGAAGAGTCTAGTTATAGCGTCAGTCCCACCAAACTTCGGTCAATGCAGGGGGAGTGTAGAAACAGAACTAAAACCGAAAAAGTAATGTTTGGTTTGTGTTGTATACTGAGAGGGGCACCAGCCTTCAGCAGATTTGTAACAGATGAGAAAATGTGTATACATTCGTGTGGGGTTGTGGGAATTTATGAAAAGGACCCCGCACAATATGTATTGAAAAAAGGTCTCGGTGGATTTTGATAATTTTTTGATATTTTGTAGAACATGACCCCCCGAACAAAAAATCATAATGACAAAACCCCGAAAAATGGAGAGATTTTCATCTGCACCGCGCCAAAAGTACCCTTTCAGACCAGCATTCACGCTACATAGAAGCTATTGGCGCGAAGCTCACTGAAAACATCTGTCCCCTTTTCGGGGTTTTGTCAGAAGAATTTTTTGTTCGCGGAGTCATGATCTACAAAATGTCACAGTTACAAAGTGCTAAGTGTTTCCAGTGAGTGAGTGAGTGATTTTCCAATTCGGGATATTTAATATTTCGGGAATTCTATTATTCGGGAATTTTCCATTTCCGGAATTTTATTATTCGAGAATTTTATTATTCGGGAATTTTATTATTCGAAAATTTTATTATTCGGGAATTTTCCCATTCGGGAAATTTAATATTTCTCAAATTTCATTATTTGGAAAATTTATTATTCGGGAATTTTATCATTCGGGAGTTTTCCATTTCCGGAATTTTATTATTCAGGAATTTTCCAATTCGGAATATTTAATATTTTGGGAATTCTATTATTCGGAAAATTTATTATTCGGGAATTTTCCATTTCCGGAATTTTATTATTCGAGAATTTTATTATTCGAGAATTTTATTATTCGGAAATTTTATTTTTTGGGAATTTTATTATTTGGAAATTTTATTATTCGGGAGTTTTCCCATTCGGAAAATTTAATATTTCAGGAATTTCATTATTCGGAAAATTTATTATTCGGGAATTTTATCATTCTGGGGTTTTCCATTTCCGGAATTTTATTATTCAGGAATTTTCCAATTCGGGATATTTAATATTTCGGGAATTCTATTATTCGGGAATTTTCCATTTCCGGAATTTTATTATTCGAGAATTTTATTATTCGGGAATTTTATTATTCGGAAATTTTATTTTTCGGGAATTTCATTGTTCGGAAAATTTATTATTCGGGAATTTTATCATTCGGGAGTTTCCGATTTCCGGAATTCTATTATTCAGGAATTTTCCAATTCGGGAAATTTAATATTTCGGGAATTCTATTATTCGGAAAATTTATTATTCGGGAATTTTCCATTTCCGGAATTTTATTATTCGAGAATTTTATCATCCGGGAATTTTATTATTCGGGAATTTTATTATTCGGAAATTTTATTTTTCGAGAATTTTATTATTCGGGAATTTTCCCATTCGGGAAATTTAATATTTCAGGAATTTCATTATTCGGAAAATTTATTATTCGGGAGTTTTCCATTTCCGGAATTTTATTATTCAGGAATTTTCCAATTTGGGAAATTTAATATTTCGGGAATTCTATTATTCGGAAAATTTATTATTCGGGAATTTTATCATTCGGGATTTCTATTATTCGGAAATTTTTAAATTGTATTCAAAGTTTCAGTTTAGCACTCTGAAATTTTAAAGATTTAGAGGAGAGTACCCGAATATGAGATATTCTCGTAATATGAGATAGCGGGGTTTCAGCTAAACTAAGAGGCGCACTGTGTTGGTTCTATCACTAACTTGTAGCCCTTGAAGAAAAAGTAATTTCGTGG
The DNA here is from genome assembly GCA_932195095.1 of Andricus curvator. Classification (NCBI taxonomy): domain Eukaryota; kingdom Metazoa; phylum Arthropoda; class Insecta; order Hymenoptera; family Cynipidae; genus Andricus; species Andricus curvator. The sequence continues at coordinate 189,609 of CAKNYM010049042.1, forward strand.
TAAAGTCAATTTTTTATATTGCTTCTAAAGATTATAAGCGAACTTTTTGCGAAATCAGTGATGGTCGAGTTCTTGGATGGTAAGTCTTTAAACCCTATTTATTATTTATTAAATAAGTATTTAGCAGTAAAGTCGGCCTGAAGGGATAGGGACTGAATAACTAAGTAGGAAAATATCGACAGTGTTCAAGTTTTTCATTGTACAGGTTAGGTGTAGTAAGTGAATAGTTGCACGGTGTGGTTCTCATAATATGAGATACCTGTGGTACAATGCATCTCCTGCTCTAGCTGGACACACTCTGGCTGCACGGGGGAAACTGGTTACAAATGGGATTGTGACTACTGTAAAAACTGAATATATCTGAATAACAGTGAGTTTATACTTCGGAAACATAGAATAAAGTTTTTCATAAAAAATAATACTTTATTTTGCATTTTATTAGCGATTTCCTGGGGTATCTCATATTATGAGAATAGTTTGACGAGTTTGGAAAAAGCACTTTTTTTACATTTTTTGGATTTTCAGCAAAACTAAAAATTTTATAAAATTTTTCATCTCAGCACCGTATCGCAAACTAAATTCCCTTTAAAATGACCTACATTAATTTTAAATTCAGTCCATAGAATTCCGGCAATCACACCAAACAGAGTTGGTATCTCATATTTGGGTACTCTCCTCTAAGAGTTTCTATTTCAAACAATTCAGTTTCAAATTGTTAAGTTTCGAATATTTGATTTATAATTCCTCATTTTAAATGAATAGTCAAATATTGCTAAATACTACAAAATTGTTCTTTTTTTTAATAAAAAAATTCAAATTGAATGGATTATAAATAGAATATCCTAGACTGAATCAATGTTTGAATAGGATTTCAACTTGAATAAAAGCGTTTAATTATGAATCCATTATTTTGGAATTATTTAAAAAATGAAAATAGTTTATAAAGTTTCAATCGAACATTTACATTGTTTTCAACACTCGAAATACAGTTCAGTGTAAAAATTAAATAATTAAATTATATTTACATTTGATGAATTTAAAACGTTTTTTATCCGTAATTTTCAAATTCGAAAGCTTTTAATATTTAATTGTTACAGTCTTCAAAGCTACATTTTAAAATTATTTAAATTGAAAATGTCTGCTAAAAATGAGTGAATGGATAGATTTTTCTGCTAAAAATTTGTGAAATTCCCATTCACACTATAATTATTATCATCAAATACGACAAATTTCCCATCGAATCATTTCAAAATAAAGGAAATCAGACGTCACGTATTCTACCAAGATTCATAAAATAAGCAGAATTATTAGATTCCTTTGTAAATCCGGCGGAAGTTCCATATTGTGGAAACTCTGTCTTGGCAAACTCCTAAATCCAATGACGTAGCTAATGACGCAAATTAATATCAAGAAGTTGTGGAAATTTTTCTTTAAAATGTATTTTTTTTAACAAACGCATGTATTTAAATATTTCAACCAAAAAAATTAATTTTGCAGCAAGAAGTTTAATTTTTTTTTTAAACGAATTTTCAGCATAATAAATTAATTTTCAACAACATTTTTGAACTGTTGAAATCCGAAAATATGATTTTCTAACAAAAATATTAATTTTATAACAAAAAGTTAAATTTTAATTTAAAAAAGTTTAATTTGTAACGAAATAGTTAATTTTAAACCAAAAATATGAACTTTTAACAAAAAAGTTCATTTTCAGCCAAATAGTTTAATTTTCTACCAAATGGTTGAATCCTCAACCAAAGAAGATTTAATTTAGACCCAAATAGTCGCATTTTTAACCAAAAAGGATAAATTTTCTACCAAGAATATTAGTTTTCGACCAAAAAAGATGAATTTTTAACTTCTTCTCTCAGATAATTGCTAGAAAGTTGAGGGTTTTTCTGAAATTTTTAACTTTGCTTTGGACTTTTAATTAAGAACAAATAATAAATAAACCATAGAGCGAATAATTTTTTAAACAATCCTTTTTTTGTGAATATATTTTTCTAAAATAAAACAGATATTTGAAATATCCATCGAATTTTCTATATGGATCATATTATAAATGTAAGTTTTCCTTGAAGTAGTTACTTAATTAGTTAGTATTAAGTAGTTCCTTAATTACTAAAAATTATTCTCTGTTTTTTGTTTTTTGTTCATAATTAAAAAACCAAAGCAAGGTTAAAAATTGCAGAAAAAATCGCAGCTTTCTAGCAATTTTCTGAGAGGAGATAGTTATAAACAATAATAATTTGTTTATACAATTATTTTTTTCAATTTCAATAATTATCACCTCGCTCTAAGTCAAAAGTTGACAAAAAGTGGAAAATTTCAGAAAAAACCGCAACTATCTACCATTACTATGAGAAAAAATAGTTATAAACAATAATAATTTGGTCCAACTCTTATTGACAAGCGGACAAAAAGTGGAAAATTTTATAAATAACTGAAACTTTCTAGCATCAATAAAAGAGAATATTATTCTAAATAATAAATTATTTAAACAACTATTTCTGTTAAATTTAATTGATTTTTTTGTAATTTGAATTTGAATTGAAAAATTTAATTGATTATTGCCTCGCTTTGATTGAAAAGTTGGAAAAATTCAAAGAAAATCATGACTTTCTAACTCTATTCTAACAGAAAATGGCTATAAACAATAAAAATTGTTTAAACAATTTGAACATCTAATTATCACCATGAAGTAACATTTTATTTATCAGAAATAATGTTTACTAGAAGAAACCTCAAAAAAACAATAGTTAGCACAAAAAACTCGCAATACCCAATTTTTTCACTTATGGGGTTTTTTGGGACCCTATAAAACAGACTTATGGGGATGGAATTCAAAAAATAATTTGTATTCCTATTCTATGATTAGTTTTGAAGAGAAATGTTAACGGGCAACTCGATACAAGTAATATTGACGAATCTGAATAAAAATTACAAAATAGTAGATTACGTGCCAAGGGCTGTCTAATCCACTAGGTGGATAACGTTCCTGATGTCCTTCTTAGAGCTAAAAATTTAATAGAACTTTTCTGAACTGCTTCAAGTTCTTTTTTGGATTTCTTATAGATTGAGCCCCACACAGTAGTAGAATATTCAAGTTTTGATTTAACAGACGTACTTTTCCCACTAGTGGGAAAAGTAAACGCACTTCGACTACTGTGACGTCATCAGTTGAGAAATCGACAACTTCGTCGTCTCGAGACGAGCCTCCAAAGTCGCATTTCCATCGCAGGTGTTGGACAAAAAATATATTCTTAGAATAGTTAGTTAGTCCCTTGCTTGAAGTTTTTAGAAGATCAAAGAGAAAAATCCTAGAGCCTTATCTGCTGATACAGCCATGTCCTTTACATGATCAATTAAATCAAGCTCTCAAAGCTAATTATAATATAATTATAATCGAAGGTCGAACACACAATAGTCATTGTTCCCTTGTGGAACGAAAGCACTTTACATTTAGTTGGATCAGTGGAAAGATTATTTTCTACGCCATTCTAGCATTACGTGAAGATCAGATAGCGAACTCTCATCATCCTTTCAACTATCAACTACAGTGCATACATTAATAGCACCTGCAAACAATAGAATATAGCATTTTTGTTCAAGTACATCATTCATATTAACATTAAATATAATTGGTCCAATCACTGACCCCTGGGGGACACCCAAGGTCGGAGTGAAGGCGTGAGAGAAATGACCACAATATTATACATTATGAGATCCAGTCAGTTCCACAAGAGCGTCGTCACGATTTCTCCTAAAGAGAAAAATATTAATGAAAATCAGCATCACAGGTTCAAAAAAGATTATTTGAACTGTGATGCGTTGACCTAATATGGCGTCCATTCCCCGTGATTGTCGATTACAGCTTGGCAGCGTCGGGGCATGCTTTCCACCAAACTTTCGGCCATAGTGCAGGGTAAAGGTCTCCAAATGTCACGCAGGTGTCGAGTCAGCCGTTTGATGTTGCAGACACGCTTTCCCCGGAGCTGCCGATTCATTTTAGATCACACATTTTCTATGGGATTTGCATCTGGGGATTGTGAGAGGCAGTTCAAGACAGTGATCTCATGTTCGTCTTTCCACTGGCTGCACAGACGGCTGCGGGGTTTTGGGTCGCTGTCTTCCTGAAGTATCTATTCTGTATTTCCTTGCCCAAACCACTTGTCTGTAGACTTTATCAAAGCCATCTGATATATTTTGGGCATCCTTTCGGCGTTCAGGTTGCCAGTGAACCCGTGTATTACGCCAAACCCAGCTGGAAATTCCTGTACAGGAACCTTGGAGGATCCTGGACATGTTTCTAGACACGAACCTGCACACGAACCTATACAGGTAATCTTGTCGGTTCCTGTACAGGAATTTGGCGAAGGAAACTGTACATGATCCTGCAAAGGAACCTGTACAGGAACCTATACTGGATCATTCAAAGGTTCCTTTGTCGGTGCAGGTTCCATTGCAGGATCATGTACAGTTTCCTTCGCCAAATTCCTACACAGGAACCGTCAAGATTACCTGTGCAGGTTCGTGTCCCGGAACACGTCCAGGTTCCTATACAGGAATTTTCAGCTGGGAACCCCAGTTTGCAGAAACAACCCCACACATGGACCTTCACCGGACGCTTAATGCTGCGCTGGGCAAATGGTAGACCGCGTACGGACTACCCACCTAGTGTACGAACCCATGCCCAGAACGATGACTTATCTGTGAACACTGCGTTTGACCAGTCGCGTTGGATATTTCCGTTCGCCCATGCCACTCGCTCTTCAATTTGCTCTTGTTTCAAGAACGGTTTCAGCACCCTGCTCCTCCATCCATAGCCGGCAGATCTCAAACGGCGTTGTATCGTATCTAGGCTTACATTTACTCACTTTCTTGACAAAACTGTTTGGGCTTGCCACAAATTATAGGTAAGATGCTTCTCAAAAAGCTTGATGATCATCTTATCCTCCTTTTTCGTGGCCTGACGCGTCTTACCCATGTCTGGCTAATCGTCAACGTTTCCCACTTCTTTATGCCGCTTCACCCACTTCCTTACAAAATTGATGACTCTCTCATATAGCACGCAGCCGCTGTGAAAGTCATTTTGGGTCCTTTTGGATGCGTGCCCAGAAGCACGGCTTCGAACCGTCTCGCGTAGTCTACACTCATGGCACAATTCGTATTTCCCTTGTCTCAAAACAAATGATACTAAGCCAAAACTTACAGCACATCTTAGACTAACCTTTCCTGAGTCCCATACCATAGATAATTTATTTTTCGGACGCATGGCCTTCTGGTGGCGCTGACGACGCTCTTGTGGAACTGATAATATGATTGACACGATTCCTTGGTAGATCTAAGGCTAGCATTTCTTCTATTACAATATGCTGACTAGTACTATCAAAAGCTTTCGCCATGCCCATTAGATATGATCAACTTGTTTTCCTACCTGAAGAGATAAATTTACAAAGAATGTTAGCGTCTCCAAGTTATTTACCATCGATCTTGTAGGTTGAAATTCCAAAAAGTGCGATGCAAAAGCTCGAACGGTTTTAACTATGGAGAGTTCAAAAACTTATAGCCTATAGGCCTATAGGAAGAAGCCTTGTTTGCAATGCTAAATTATAGGAAAGTAATACACAAGACTTGCAATATAAGGGCAGTTTCGGGGGTTGCCTCGCGCTGACCACAGCACTAAATTAGTCGCTGGAAACGTATACAGTCAGGGTCGTAGAACCACTTCTGTTGGATTTTTCTCCCGCTTTTGTCGCTCCCGCTAACTGCTCCCCCATACTACTTGCTTTTATCGATGGGTACTGGTTGCGACGCATTGTTGACATTGCCTGTGCGCTGAGAAACAGCGTGGGCCAGCATTTCCAGGAAGAATCAAATCAGTCGGCCCTATATTGGAGTTCTTGTGTACAACCAATTAACTGGAAATCGCGTGACTAAACATAAACAAAGCTTAATTAATGAACCGTGAACTCTTTTTAACAGCAAATTCCTGATTTGGACCGCGAGACTATACGAAAGTATCAGTAACTAATTATAAGAAGTAGGTACAGTGCGTTATGCGTTATTATGTATAAAATGTACAATCTAATAAGCGAGTAAATATCCCTTCGTATCTACTGTAACATCTTTTCCCCTATTTGAAAATGATATCCATCATTATAAGACTGTACTAATTTAAAATATTTTCGTTTGGGAATAAAAAGCATTCTTTTATCTACTTTCAAAAAAGAGAGGCTGGGAAATTTAATAAATATCAAAGTCTTAAAAAGTATAATGCATTGAGTCTTTTAATATTACTTATAACATGTTGATCCGAATTTGGATCATAAACAATATTATATTTTAGGTTTATACTTTTTTTAAATTAATTCATGGGATGAAGAATTGCGATTTACACGTACTACATCAAAGTTATTTGGAATTTGGCGATTGTTGCCCAATGGAGTTTCACGGACTAATTCTCGACCCAACTCGAACACTGCGCCGCTTTCCATATTTATTCCGACCCGCCATTTTGCAGTGATATTATATATTCCACGAAGAACTGTGTTTTTAAACATTATTGCAACGACGTCACCAGTGGATGTTGTTAATACTCTTTGTTCTTCGGTTGGCATCGGCGCAATCAAATTACGTCCTACTCGCAATGTAATTGGTTTATTGGCAGGAAAAGTGTATCTTCGAATTTCGTATCGCCGGTGCGGATTGGTTTTGGGAATAAGCCGAATAAATTCAATATCTCTAAGGTCAAATCCAAGTATGCGGAAAGAACTATGCCTGGGAGGAGACCTGGACCGGGCACGAAGAGGAAATGACCCTGCTTCATCTGCAGGAGGACGAGACCTTTCAGGAGAATGTTGTCTAGCAGCAGAATGTTCACTAGCCGGAGAATGTTGTCTAGCAGAAGAATGTTGTCTAGCAGGAGAAGAAGAAGATCCGGAACTAGGACCACGATGAATAGGAACGCCATTAGGCAAGCAATCAAACTGTGAACTCAATTCTGGAACAATAAACAGATTACTAAAGGTTTCTTCAAGTAGAAAATCGTATGTTGATATATCATGAGCCCCTTGTGGTTTTTTTCAATTCACAGAACACGAATTTTGAGTGAAAATTGAATAACTCCAAAATTTGCCTCAAATTTAAATTTTTTATCAAACTGGTAGATTTCTGTTCAAGTCAGCACTTTGGAGTCAAAATTAAAAAAGGTAACTTCAAATTTGGAAAATGTTGATAAAATAGATTTTCATGAATGCTATGAGGCGAAAGTTTTTCGAGTTACCAAACACAAAATTTGGAATAAAAATTTTTAAATTCCAAAAGTGGACTTAATATTTGGAAAATTTTAATTAATCGGTAGATTTCCATCAAAGTCATAACGAGGGGGTTCTTCGAGTCTTGGAATACAAAGGAGTTAACATTTGGAAGATACAAAAGTTGGCTTATAATTCTGAAAACTTTGATAAATTGGTAGATTTCTGTGAACGCCACAAGCAAGTTCTTTGAGTTTCAAAATACGAACTTTACCCTACATTTTTATTCTTAAACTCGAAAAGCCCCACATTGAAATATAACAGATTGATAACAATTTTTAAATTGATGTCAACTTTTCAAGTTTTTGAATTTTGGCCCTGAATTCGGCTTCTGTGACGCAAAAAACCTTCTTGTACTGACTTTCATGAGAATGTACTAAATTAAATAGAATTTATAAACTTTAGGTTCAAATTTTAAGTGAACTTTTTGAATTTCGACCTCAAATTCGTAAGAGTATTATGCGGCTCGAAAACCTGCCTCGTATTGACTCAAATAGAAATCTACAAATTTAACAGAATTTTCAAAATTTGTGTTTACTTTTTTTATTTTTGAATTTTTACATCAAGTTCGTCTTCTTTGGCTCGAACAATATCCTCGTACTGACCTTCATGGCAATCAAACAATCTTGTGATCTGTTCTAGTTACATATCCAAAGTTCAAAAATGAGCCCTGTTAAAAATTATTTATAAAATCGAGGGAAATACTTCTATTGTTAATTGTACCTCATTTTGGGAGAAAACTGAAAGCGAAGTTCAGAAAAACATATGTTTGAATTTCAAATAATGAAGAAAAACAGAAGATATTAACTGGCTTCAAAATTGTTTTGTTTTTTCTTACTTTTTTCGGATTTTAATCCACAATTTTTCATTCACGGTAGTGCAATCGACATTCGCAGTAATCTGCCGTGTAGAACATGAAGCTGCCCCTTTTAATTTACTTATTCAGCTTATATCTTAAGATATCTATTTATAAATAGAGCCTAGAAAATAGTTAACAAACAGGCTTATCTGATGCATGCGCACGCGCAGAAATAAGCAGTCGATCGCTGTCCTACCGTACGAGAATGACGTTTTGACACCGTACGATAATGAAGTTTGAGGTGTTCTTACATCAAAATAAAATGAATAGGAACATAAATGAAAAAAAAAGAAACTGACTATTTTGTAGATGATGATAAGAAGTATGTCATATTTGTAAACCTCTAAATTTCGACGTGCAGAGTTGGGAGTATATAATCTTTGCTCGTGCTTAGTTGTTCCACTAGCAATAGCCGTGAACCGAAAGTTGGGCTCGTGCAAAGTTGCCCCCTGCACAGATGTTTAGTACCCAATTCAGACTAAGGCGGACATCAGAAAAATTTACGCACCCATTTTAACTCAAAGTAGTTTCTGGTTTTGAAATGCTTACGAATTCCGTATTAATAGGGAAGCTTCTCGAATGCCATTTCTTATAAAGCTCGCATTACAGATTCTCAAGAAATAAATGCAAATTACATCGCACAAACTTTGAATTGCGTGTAGGGTAAAAAATATGATTCAATTTACAGCTATATTATATTATTATATTTACCAATAGAATTGAGAATAACCACCAATAAGTTGAGCGTATGGACAATCCTCATCTTTCCTAATAAAGGGAATTATTATTCTGGTGCTGCTTTAGATTATATAATGCATACGAGTATGTCTTATAGTCCTTATCTCAGAGATAATAAGCGTCAAGGTTGCCATTCTGAGATATTTACATTTCATAATAGCCAGTGTCGAGAAAAAGAATTGAATGGCTAAATTCGTTAAAAGTTTTGTCACAATTTACATAATGTTTTAGGTTTCAGGCGAATGATGTGTCTATACGAAAAATTTATATAGTGACTACTATAACGGCCTATTTTAAACATTGAAACACTGATATAAATTCTTCAAAATATGTTCAAAGAGCTGGAAACAAAAATTTCATCAGCCTCAGGCCATGATGAATGAAAAAATCGAAACTTCGTTTAATTAAAGTCTACAATCTCTCCTGTAAAATGAGATTAAAAATATAATAAAATATAAACAAGTTCTCCAATTTTAGTAAAAAATATGGATGCGTGACCAAGACGAAAATAGATCGTTCGATTTGCGACCGCAGTGATTTGTCTCTTATTTCCCATGCTTTAACAAAAGATAGATACAATCGGTTCCAGAAGAAATGAGGCGAGGTTTTTTAAAAAGTTTTCATGATATTGATTCCAAACTTTTTAATGTGAAATCACATTCAAAAGGCTAAGGCGGAATCATGCAATAAACAGTATACCTCTTTAATAATAAATTTAATGCTTTCACGATGATTCATTATGATAAAAGAAGGTGTTTCGGGTTTCGCTCATGTGCAAAACTACGAATCTTGCCAAAGTTTCGTGAACATTGCAGTTCACTTCTTCAGGGCTAAGCTGAAACTGTGAAGTGAAGCCCTAAAGAAGTGAACTTCAATGTTCACGAAACGCCGGCAAGATTCGATATTTTGCACACGATTGAACCCCGGAACACCTACTTTTATCAGTATACCTCTTTATTGACTAATTATATATAATGCCCGCCAAAGTCGAGAATGACCTAGCACCTCCGTGGCATACTTGCAACAAGATTTTCACAATAAGATGTACGAAGAGCAAGCAAATCATTCAAATCACCCTTCAGAGCTGTTTCAAATTGTGTACAGGCTTTCCTGCAAGCTTGCCCTTCATAATGGCCCAGATGTTTTCGTTCGGGTTGGCGTCAGGAGATTGGGAAGGCCAATCCATGGTGATGATGTTATTTTGCTCTTTCCAGGCGCCGCATAGGCGGCTTCGATGCTTCGGATTGTTATTCTCTTGCAATACCCAATTTTCGGTATCAGGTCCAAACAGCTTTTTGACCGACTTCAAGAGGCCACGTTTGTAAATTTTGAGCATTTTTCCTGAATTGCAGGGGCAGAGAAGTGTTACTCGTACACAACGCCACGATCCCTTTGTCATGCTTGCTCGACGTCACTCTTGTTGACCCGCGTTCACGAAAGTCATCAACGTTTTTTGATTGTTTGTACCGCTTCACCCACTTCTCAATGAACTTTTTCGACTTTTTAATCAATTTTTCTGCAGCGGCATATAATGAAGTAGGTCATTCCGGATGGGTGCACAAGAACACAGGCTCTCGAAGCGCTTTGCGTACACGGAAGTCATTTTCAGAAACAAACACTCAATTAAACGTTTCGAGTGATACTGAAATAGATAAGTATTGGTGTCGTAGCTCACCGATGCTACAATTGCACCGGCAAAAAGAAATAGAAATATCTTACATTTGACTATTAAAAATCTCTCCTCCTTTCGAAGCTGGACTTTCGGTCAAACAACCAATTTTTCGACTTGGTCACGCTTTTAATATAATTACCAGTTCGCCAGTCGAAATTTAGCCCCTACATTGAACAATCAACTCGATTTTAGTATGAAACAGGCCCTAAATTGACGCTAAAAATGTCCGAAACTTCCACCTTTTCCACGAGTAGCTTCAAAGTACGGTCTGTATTTAAGGCAGGCCTGCCCAGAGAGGGGAAATTTTGACGAAATTGCTAATTTGCCAGGTTGGATTTTTCCAACAATACGGGCCTCTACTCGCTGCTAGAAAGTCGTGGTAGTGGTTCGTGGCACGTGCCCTGTGAGGCTGGCTCCACAATGTGTCCTAAAGCTGTTCGCACAAGAAAATCCGTTACAGTGCGCTGGAGACGTCTCACGGACGTGCCGTCCGCGCACGAACACATAACGCCAACCAGTCGCGTGCAACCTGTCGTTCTGCTTCGGTCCGAGCGGTGACGTACAAAAGTACGTCGCTACTTACTACGTTCGCAACGCACTTGAGTAAGTGCTGTCACGGACCGTAGCAGCACGGTAGGTTGCACGCGATTGGTTGGCGTTATGTGTTCGTGCGCGGACGACACATCCATGAGACGTCTCCAGCGCACTACCACGGATTTTCTTGTGCGAACACCTTAAAGACGTACGTTGACGTACGTTGATATCGACGCGTATGCGTGCGTTGTTGCCCATTGCTACCAACTGTCTTGGGTGTTTCCTTGGTTCACATTCCAGTGTGCCGGTAAACATTGAACTACATTGAACCACCGGAACACTGGAATGTGAACCAATGAAACATGCGCGAAAGTTGGTAGGAATGGGCAACAAAGCACATATACGCGTCGATACGAACGGACGTCGACGTACGTACAATGCTTAGGACACATTGTGGATCCAGCCTGATATAGATTCAAGCATCCAGTAACATAAATACGTTTTGAAGTAGGTGCTTTGGGACGACTAAGTTGAAATATAATATTTTTCTTTTAATGCTGTAAAACGTACCTCAACTGAAACAGAAATGTTTAATGATATCCTGCGCTGAAAAATTTAATTTTTTTATGACAGGAATATGATTTTATTAATAATGCAACAATTTGAAAATATGAATGATAATTATATTATGACATTATACTTTACAGTTATAAATAAAGGAGATGTTTAAACACTACAACTTTAAATAGGTGTGTTGAATGATCCTCGGTTCAAATAATTTGGACAATTTCTTTGTAAAGTGTAAGCCGATATTCTATAAAATGTCGAAATCATTGCCCATGAATATTTATAAAAGTTCATACATTGATTGTGCGTTCATTGCAATACAGTTATTAGAGAATGTAATTGCCTTTTTTCTTTGTATTTCATGCGAATTAAATATTTCAATTAAAAAAAAAAAGGCCTTAAAATTCTCTATTGCAATAAAATTGTTTAAGTTTGAAATTTCGCTGCGTTGTCTCTCGCAAAAAAGGGTTATGCAATTAATGTGTTTCACGCGAATTGCGTCCTCTGCGCTTAGATTCGACTTTTTTTGTATAACACTGATAGCTATCAGGTGCATCTTAACGCGTTTTTGGGAACTAAAGTTCCCAGTGGTTCTTAATGGGTTAAGGCTTAAGCCTTAAGCTTAAAGATTTACAGATTTCTCTTGCAATAAAAAAAAAGGAAAGTGATTAAAAGCAACTGAATTCAATAAAATTGAGACGTCTCATGCAATAACCGGCTATAGAATTCTAGCGCACCGTTTTGTTGGCCCCTGCGAGCTTGTAAAAAATGTTTCAAATTTCAATTTTGAAAATATATATTCAAGTAGAAAAATTAATTGCGAATCTTTTTTTCTCCATAAAAAAATTGAAGCTCTTGTAGTTTTCGCAATAAATAAAAAAACTATTATTTCACCAAACCAAAATTTAATTCTTTTTTTTTTACATCAACTCGCGCTCAGTCACTCAATTTTGGGAATTTCGTAATAAAATTTACAGCGATTACGCTTTGCGCTGTTCTTAGGGTAATGGTGAATGTTAAAGGTTCAAATATTTATATAAAAAAAGATAATGATTTTTTTCATAACTTTGTGAAAATTGGACAGTGATACTTTCCAGCGTTTGGGGAGTCGAGCGAATTTTGAGCAAGCTGAAAGTTCCAGCGAAAAAGTTGTTATCGTTCGTAACGTATGTTAAAAGTATTATTTCTTTGTTTAGGATATTTGGCAAAAACAATTTTTTCATTTTCTGAATCGTGAAAATTTATTATTTGCTTTATTTATTGTCGCAGGTAATGAATGTGAATATTGATATTTTCTCCAAAAGACAGTTTGCAATTATTTAAACAATTGACGGGTCGGAAAGCAGAACCGACGGAGCGCTTCGCCAGTAGGCAGGAGAGGGGATAACGCGTAGCGAACGAGGTGGACGAGGCGACGAATTATATTGGTCACCTCGTCCACTCGTCCACCACGTTCACTACGCGTTATCCCCTCTCCTGTCTACTGGCCAAGCGCTCCGTCGCACAGTGGGACGGAATCCCGAAAAGCTGGCCAAAAGTAGAAAATGTTCATAAAATGGGCCAAATTTTCTTACTCGGTGGTTTTTGTGGTCGCTGATTACGAATCCGAAGTCAAAATTTCAAAAAACAAAATGGAGGATCCAATATGGCGGTTGAGTATGCTAAATAAATTTTTGATTTTTTTTCAAAATTGGTATAAGGGGGCTTTCGAGGTCGCTCATTAAGAAAGCTTTGATTAAAAAATTGTCATAAAAGAATCTGGAAGATTTTAAGCATTTTGAGGCAATTTTTATCATTTTGCACGATTAAAAAAAATTCGAATTCATTTAAAACATAGTTTTGAAACTGTTAGAAAATAATTTAAATATGAAGAAGATTTTTAAAAAAATATAGATTTTTGAAGATTTTGAAATAAAATTTTGGATAAAATAATTTAAATATTGAGAAGATTTAAAAGAAAATATAGATTTTTGTAGATTTTGAAATAAAATTTTGGAACCTTTTCAAGAGTTTTGAAGGGTTTCAAGAAAATAAAAAATTTTCTTAAGATTCCTGGGAAAGCTTTTAATGCTTTTTTTTATTTTGGAAAATAATTTTTAAAGAAAATTCAAAACTATTTTAAAACATTTGTAAAAATTTCAAAAATGAGATAAATGAAGAATCCCAAAAAAGAGTCTTAATAATTATTTGAGTATATCACGGTGAAAAATGGTTTCAAAATTTATCTTTTGTATCGAAAATTTAACTACTTTGTTAAAAACTCATCTTTTTGATTGAAAATGTAACTATTTTTTGAAAATTCGTTGTTTGTTGCTTGAAAATGTAACTACTCTTATTTAACATCTTTTTAAATTTTTTTTTCAATTAATTTTTAATAACAAAAAATCCTTCCAAATTTCCCTATGATTCTTAAGAATATTCTCTTGAAACCATTCAAAATGTTTAAAAAGTTTCTAAACTTTTTGTTCTAAATCTTTCAAAATCTACATCTGGTTTTAATTGTTTTGAAATCTTTTCAAGTCTAAAATTATTTTTCAATCTTTTCAACACTTTTAAATGTCTCTTAAAGTTACTCAATTGTTTTTTTTAATTTTGTAACTGCAAAATTGCGTCATTTTGTTTAAAAATCTTTAAATCTTTTAAACTTTGAAATGTTTTGAAATCTTTTTTAAGTTTATTTTAAATATAATTTTTCAGAAAAATAATTTCAAGGTTTCCCGGAAATCGTAAAATCTTAAGAAAATTTATTCATTTACAAAAAAAACATCGTTTGTTGAAATTGGAAAAATTTATTGAAGCAGAGTTCGGTCGAAAGGCTAATTATAACTGAAAAAGTTATTTATTATTCATTTTATACAAAACCTGGATGACCTGGAAAAGTTTTTTTTTATTCAAAGATTGATTTCAAAGACTACTAGTCAAATTCTTAATAATTGCTTTGATACACCGCCGCGAAAAATGATGGAAATTAAACATTTATGTTGAAAATTAATGTTTCTTTTTTGTTTAAAATTTAATTATTTATTTGTTCAATTAGTTGTTTTTTGGTAGAAAATAAATCTTCTTGTTTGAAAATTTAAGTATATTTCCTCAAATATGTTGTTTTTGGGAAGAAAATTAATTTCCCAGGTTAAAGTTTATCTTTTAGATTGAAAATGTAACTATATTTTGAAAATTCATTGTTTTTTGGTTTAAAATTTAACTGGTTAAAAATTCTTTTTTTTTATTGAAAATTGAAATATTTTTTCCTTCCAATTCGTTGTTTTTTGGTGGAAAATTAATTTTGAAGGTTTAAAATTAATCCCTTGTTTTTGTTTGAGAATTTAACTATTCTGTTTGTTTTGTTCAAGATCAATCTAAATTATTAATTTTTTTCTTGATTATACTTAATTGAAATATATATTTTTCAAATTCGTTGTTTTCTTTATAGAAAATCAATTTTCAAGGTTAAATTTTGATATTTTTGATTTAAAATTGAACTATTTTTTTGAAAATTCGTTGTTTTTGGTTGAAAATTTAACTCTTCTATCCGTTTTCTAATTGGTTTAAAATAAATCTTCTTAGTTAAAAAATTAATTTTTTTATAAAAAATGTAACTATTTCTTGAAAATTCGTTTTTTTTTAAATAAGTTCAACACTTTTAAAATTACTAAATATCATTTTAACTGATCCGAATTTTTCTTAAGAATTTAAAAAAAAATTAGTTTTTCTCAATTAATTTGAAGAGAATATTTAAAAAGATTTCAAGATAATACATTTTCTTAAGGTTCTAGGGAAATGAAAAATAATTTTTTATTTTGAAATATTATTTTTAAGCGAATGTTCAAAAACATTTTTAAACATTTCGAAAACTTTTTAAAAATTGTTAAAAAAGATTCGGGGAGATTTCAAGGCAATTTTTAAAATTTTGCATAATTTCAAAATAAATCAGGAAAAATTTAAATGCATTTAAAACATAATTTTGAACTTTAAAAAATAATTTTAATATTGAGAAGATTTAAACAAAAATTAAAAGAAAATGTACATTTTTGAAGATTAAATAAAATTGTCATTTTTAGCGGACTTTTTCTTAAATACTTTTTTCAAAACTATGTGGCTTTCTGTGATTAGATTGCATTTATTGAGTCACATTGTTAAATGTAATTTAAAAAATAACTGAAATATCTTGATCATTTTTCATTAATAAAAAACGAAAAAAAAAAGAATTTACAGAAAAAATTATTCTTGTAGGCAAATAAAACTAAATTATTTTAATCCTAAATCATTCTATTCTTTTTTCAGCATAATTTTAAAATGCCAAAAGAATTTACGAAAATGTAATTAAAGTGTAAAATTATTATCGCTCCTTCTAATTCGACTTTTTGTATATAAGTGATAATTCTGCTCATCCATTTCCGTTATTTTAACTACATATCAACTTTTATCAATTGACGCACTCGCACTGAACATCCGGGTTTAAAATTCTATATAGAGGGAAACTGAGGTCCTAAAAATCAGACCAGAATTGGACCAAACATGAAGTCAGCCTTTATGTTCTTGTTACTCACAATTTGCGGATTTACTTCTGCAAATATCTTCAGTAGAAATGGTGAGCAAAAATTAAATAAATGTATTTAACATTATTGATTTATATCTTATTGATCAATGCTTTATCCTAATTTAAAGTTATTCAGTCAGTTCTACTTTTTTTTAAATTCCAATCCTTCCCAAGACTTGTTTTCTAATTTGAAGAAGAATTTTATATTATTATTTTATTAATTCAGGTAGTTTTCATGTCAAAAATCAGATCTTTGGAAAAAATAATTTTTCTATGCTCCTCAGAAGGAAAATAATATTACAGATGATGTCATTTCAACAAAAAAACATTATTTTTAATTTTATTTGAATGGGTAAACTTACAAAAAAAAATTTTCTATTTTCTCCTTGCCAGAGTTGAACAATCTTGTTCTTGAAAAATTATATTTAAAAATAATGATTTAAAGTATAAATTATTATAAGTAGGTATTCAAAATAGTTTTAGGGAAAAAATTCAATAAATTTGAAACAGTAAAATTATTCCTGTTTTCAAAACCACTTTATTCCATTTACAGACGATTATATGTGTAAAATGGTACATGATTCAACAACTTGCATGAACATGATTAAAAATTTGACTATTGTATTGAAAATTCCTTTTTTTGTTGAAAATTCTTTTTTTAATGAAAATTATTATTTTAAATGAAAATCAAACTTTTCTATTTTTGTTTGGAAACTGATCATTTTCAGTTGAAAATTCAAATATTTGTCAGAAAATTCAACTATTTGTTTGAAAATTATTTTATTTTAAAATGCGTTTTTTTGGTTGAAAATTCACGTATTTTGCTGAAATTTTAATTTTTTTCTTTTCTTTTTGGTTGAAAAATTAACTTTTTTTGTTGAAGTTCTATTTTTTTGTTTTAAAATTCGACTATTTGGTTAAAAATATAACTATTTTTCAGAAAACTCGTCTTTTTGGTTTAAAAATTCATCTATTTTCGTACAAATGTCATTTTTTTGGGGGATAAAAATGCAACTGTTTGATTGCATTGGTCTTTTAGCTTCAAGATTCAACAATTTGCATGAATTTATATTTCTTTCATAACTGAAAAATCTTTAATTGTTGAAAAATCATACGTTTGGTTGGAAAAGTCATCTTTTTGGTTGAAAATTTCCCTATTTCATTGAAAATTCCTTTTTTTTCTTGAAAATTATTTTTTTTTACTGCAAATTGAACTTTTCCATTTTTGGTTAAAAATTGATCCTTTTCAGTTAAAAATTCAAATATTCGTTTGAAAATTCAACTATTTATTTGAAAATTCACGTATTTTATTGAAAAATCGTTTTTTTTTTGTTAGAAATTCACCTATTTTGTTGAAAGTTTGAATATTTTGTTGACATTTTTTTTCTTTTCGGTTGGAATATCGCCCGTTTTTGGTTGGAGTTTAACCTTTTTTATTTAAAAATTTGACTATTTGATTGAAAATTACTCTATTTTCTTAAAAATTCAACTGTTTTACAGAAAATAAGTCTTTTGGCTCGAAGTTTAACAATTTGCATGAACTTATTACATTCTCATTCTAATGAGAAGGTATTGGTTTTATGTAAAATTTGACATAGTCGGTTTTCATCAAATCTCCACGTTTTGAGACCTCCTGAGTCAGAAAAAACGATTTTTACGAAGGTGTCTGTCTGTAGTCTGTCTGTCTGTCTGTCTGTCTGTCTGTCTGTCTGTCTGTCTGTC